>CAUYRH010096725.1:0-13011 GCA_963574655.1 Perodicticus potto
CTTTGTCTTCCATGTCAGAAATCCTTTCTTCTGCTTGCTCCATTCTGTTACTGAGGGATTCTACTATATTTCTCAGATCTTTGAGGGCTGCAACTTCTTGTCTCAATGTGTCAAAATCTTTGGTCATTTTGTCTTTGAATTCCTTGAATTCTTGAGACATCTTTTGGGTCATCTTTTGGATTGCTGCCTGAAATTCTAATTCCATCTTTTCCTTCATTCTGCTAATCTTATTTGCTATCCAGACTCTGAATTTGATTTCTGACATCTCAGCCATTTGCTTGTGCAAGGGATCTTGTGCTGTATCTACCTTGTCGTTCCTTGAAGGAGTTGATCTGCTCTGATTATTCACATTGCCAGAGTTTTTCTGTTGATTCTGCCTCATGATTATTTTTCACTGTTGCCTATGATTGTCCTCAGAGTTGGGGAGGTTTCTCTCCCAGATCAGACCCTGGCAGGATCACTCTTTTGTTGCTGGATCTTTGTAGGGAGTGACCCTGTGTGGCTCCTCTGGGACTGCCCCACCCAGGGAGTTCTGGCTGTGGGAGCAGCTTGAGAGTGTGGCACCGGGGCTGTGCGTGGGATGGGGCACCCGGTGGCCTTTGCAAAGGGAGCCCGTGCCTCCAGCAGTCTCTGGCTGGGAGGAGGGCTCCAGAGGGAGGGCAGCAGGCCTGGGGCATGGATCAGAGCCAGGCAGGGTCACGGCAGGCCACAGGCTGAGGCCAGGAGGGGCACAGTTCCGCATGGCGGGAGTCTAAGCTGACTTCCTAGCCACTGCTGGCAGCGGGCTAAGGCCCAGTGGAGGGCCAATCAGGCCGTGCTGGAGTCCCGGTGGAGTTCCTGGCCGCTGCTGGCAGTAGGCCAAGGCCCAGCGGGGTGCCAGTCAGGGTTGCACAGGATTCCTCGTGGAGTGGAGTTCCTGGCTACTGTGGGCAGCAGTCCTGGAGCATGGACTGGAGCCGGGCTGGCCGAGGCCGTGGGCACAGATTGGCGCAGGGAGCGAGTCCCTGCAGACTCGCTGGCCACTGCTGGTGGCGGGCTGCCAATTGGGGCCACGCAGGAGTCCCAGCAGAGTTCCTGGCTACTGCTGGCAGTGGGCCAAGGCCCAGCAGGGTGCCAATCAAGGCCGCACAATGGGCCCTGCAGAGTGGAGTTCCTGGCGGCTGTGGGTGGCGGGCCAGGGGTACAGATCAGAGCCGGGCAGGGGTCTTGGCGGGTGGCAGGTCGTGGCCGGGCAGGGCACAGATTGGCACCATGTGGGAGTCCCAGCAGACTTCTTGGCCACTGTTCACTAGGGGCCCAGGCCGGGCAGGGTACCAAGCGGGGCCGCAGGAGTCCCGGCGGAGTTCCTGGCCACTGCTGGCGGGGGGTCAAGGCCCAGTGGGATGCCAATGGGGCCACGCTGGCGTCCCTGTGGAGTGGAGTTCCTGACCACTGTGGGTGGCGGGCCAGGGGCACAGATCAGCACCATGCAGGAGTCCCAGCGGACTTCCTGGCTGCTGCTGGCGCAGGCCAAGGCCCGACGGGGTGCAAATTGGGGTGCGTGGGAGTCCCTGCAGACTTCCTAGCCACTGCTGGCATGGGCCTAGGCCTGGCGGGGGTCCCTGCGGAGTTCCTGGCCGCTGCGGGCAGCTGGCCGAGGCCCTGTGTGGCACGGATCAGAACTGCACAGGGGTCCCAGTGGCGTCCCTGGCCTGGGGGCTGGCAGGGACTCAGAGGGGCCTCGGAGTCTCTTACCTGGAGGGTAGCCTGGTCTAGCAGATAGGGAGAGTGGGTTCTGCTCAAGTCCTCCTCCCTCAGTTTCAGCAGAGGTCAGGCTTCTGGTGCGTCAGGTAAGGGGGGGAGGGAGTCCTGGAAGTTCAGAATGGCTGAAAACTTTAGTTCAGTTTTTCTGCCTGAAGCTTGGTTTCTGGAAGTCGCAGCTTGCCTCAGGGGTGACCTGCAGTTATCATTTTCTCTCTCTCTCTCTCTCTCTCTCTCTCTCTCTCTCTCTCTCTCTCTCTTTCTCTCTCGGCTGGGCTCCCAGTCTTCAGCTCAATTGGGCAGTTTCTGGAGGTTATCTTTCCTTTTGGACGAGAGCCTCTGTCAGAAGCCTCTTTCCAGATGGCCATCTTGCCCCTACCTCTAAAGCAGTGTTTTTCAACCTTTTTTTTTTTTTATCTCACAGCACGTTTGAACCTATAATTAAACTTCCATGGCACACTTAAATTATATTGATTAAAGAAGAGAATAGCTTACTGTGCTTTGAACTTCTTTGGAAAATAATTTGATTAATGATCTTTAAAATTTTTTGCAACACTCCTAAGATCCTGGTGTGCCATGGTACACCAGTAGAAAATCACTGCTTTAGAGAATAAGAAAGGAATTTTATCATCGAGATTTTGAAATATTATCAAAGTATATAATCGGGACAACTTGTAACCAGAATTATTTTGTGGAGAATATTTAGGATTAAGGATTAGAAGTCCTGGATTGAAATCCTGCCTCTTTCCCTTATTAACCAAGTGACTTTTAGCAAATTCCTTAACCATTCTGGGCCATAATTTCTTCTGCTGCCTCTTGGGGATAATACCTAACATCTGCCATGTTTGTGGGAGCCCCCGTTGGCTCATCCACATTCTTCTGTGACACTGAACATCTCTAGGCTACCGAGTCCTAGAAACTAGTCCTAGATCTTTGATCTCCATCTGTCCTTGCGTCACTATATACTTCTCTGCCTTGGGTCAGGCCCTCACGCTTGTTGCTTATGTCATTGCAATGACCTTAGCTGGTTTCTTCTCCAAGGCACCTTCCCTGTTCTTGCCTGACTCTCTTTTCTCAAATGTGAATCTAATTATGTTTCTTCCCCTATAACATTCAGGATAAAGTTCACTTTCTTCTAATAATAGCTGACACTTACTGAGTGCTTACTGCATATGCTCAGTGTGGTACTAAACACTGTGCATGGACCATCTCAATGAACCTCCCAACACGTTTAAGGGATACAGTTACAGTTAGTATCCCACTTTAATCCATGAGGGATCTGAGGCTTAGAGAGATTAAGTAACTAGCTTGAGGTCATGTAGCTAATAAGTGACAGAAGCAAGACACTGATCCAGGCATTCTGATTCGAGAGCACATACACACACTCTGAACCCCTTGCCTCCTGGGTACCCCAATGAGTGGTCTGTTCCCTCTCCAGCACCGTTCCTGCCTCTCCTCGCTCTTATAGGCACCTCACCCAGTAGACCTAGCCACTCTGAACTCTGTATCCTAATGTGTACAAAGTGGGCACAGTGCCTGACTCTTAGGAGGGTCTCAAAAGTATAGTAGAACCTCTGTAAGTTGACTACCCAAGGGACTGTAACAAACTGGTAAACATACAGAGAGGGTCAACATAAGGAACGAGGCCTACTGTATTGATACGTACATTTGGTGCATGTCTGGTTCATGAAAATTAGGTCAGCTTAAGGAGGTGGTCCATGTAGGGAGGTGGTCAACTGTGGAGATTCTATTATACCTGTTTATTAAATGAATGAATGAAAAAAATCTACAAAGCATTTTGTTAATTACAAGACTACATACCAATGTTGGCATTGTTACATTATCATGATATTCCAGGTAAAACCACAAATATGCTGAAGTTCTTTTAGTTGAATAATCCGGAGTTTCTTAACCTTGGCACTATCAACACATGGGGCCAGATAGTTCTTTGTCATGGAAAATTGTCCTGTGCATTATGGAATGTTTAGCAACATCCCTGTCCTCTACCCACTAAAAGAGATGCCTGTCCCGCATTTTGTACAGCCAAAATGTCTTCAGATACTGCCAAATATTGCCAGAGGAGCAAAACCAATTTAGGACCACTAGTCTAACTCTGATCACTCATTTTGACTGAACTTCTGGATCTGGATGAGTTCTTTAGCTTCTCTAGAATACAGGTTTCTTAAAAATTGGGTTTGATACTAATTTATTGTGTAGTTAGCAATGTATTAAAAAGAGTTCATATATAGTACAGTTAAATGCAGTGAGGTAGGTTGGATTACGGTCTGAAACAGGAAAAGGACATTAGCAGAAAACTGGTGAACTCCAAATAAAGTCTGTACTTCAGATAATAGCATTGTACCAAAGCTAAGTTCTTAATTTTGAAAATGTACCATAGTTATAAAAGATGGTAATGGTGACATAAGAAATAAGCTGGGTGGAAGCTATATGGAAACTCTTTGTGTTATCTTTGCAACTCTTCAGTAATCTAAAATTAAAACTATTTTTTTAAAAAATAGTCATTTAAGTCATGCACTAAGCAAAAGGTGAGGGAGACCCATTTTTTAAGACACAAGTAGAAACAGAGCTATCTATGTTTCTCTTAGCTCTAGAAGAACAGTTCCTAGAGGAAATGATCGTATGTCTTTCATTCATTCCACAGACTCTCTATTCACATGGATGATGAACTGCGACATATTGCACAAAATTCTCTTCAGGGTTTGCTTGTGGACTTCTCTGACTGGAGAGAAGATGTCCTGTTCGGCTTTACCAACTTCCTGCTGAGGGAAGTCAACGACATGCACCACACCCTCCTTGACTCGTCCCTCAAGTTGCTGCTGCAGCTGCTCACCCAGTGGAAACTGGTCACACAAACGCAAGGAAAAGTCTATGAACCAGCCAACAAAATCAGGAACTCAGAGGTGATTTTCACACCCTCCCTAAAATCAGGAACTCAGAGGTGACTTTCACACCCTCCCTGCCAAATGATGTTCTCTTATGTATTTACATGTGAATGAGTGGCAGCCCTGGGAACCTCTGTGGTTCTCACGTCCAACTTCCAAGGATCTTCCTACTTTGGGGTAGTGCTTAGTTCCTCCACCAGCATAAATCGTGAACAAGAATCTCAGGGCACATATCTCTCGGGTCAGATTTGTTAACATCAACAAGGTCATTTACAGAATAGAATTATTTTTTGTCTGGAGAATTATCCTAAATCTATTTGTAAGAGCAAATGATTATAGATCTGGGAGTCAGGGCTAGAGATGTATATGGAGGTGGATATGGATATACAGGGTGGCCATAAGGTTCGTGGGCAATTGTAAATTGCACACTATTTTAAATTGTACATAAACTTGGCTTGGCACCCATAGTTCAGTGAGGAGGTCGCCTGCCACATACACTGAGGCTGGCAGGTTCGAGCCCAGCCCAGGCCTGCTAACCAATGACAACTACAACAACAACAACAAAAATAGCCGGGCTTTGTGGCGGGTGCCTGTAGTCCCACCTTCTCCGGAGGCTGAGACAAGAGAATCTCTTAAGCCCAAGAGTTTGAGGTTGCTGTGAGCTGTGACACCATGGCACTCTCCCGAGGGAGACAAAGTGAGACTGTCTCAAAAAAAAGAAAAGAAAAGAAAAGAAAAAATAAATTGCACATGAACTTTATGGCCACCATATATAAAGAAGTTAAGTTTAGTCAGCAGTGTATTGATTGCTTTGTCCAGTATCCACATAGAAGGTGGTACACTCCTGTGGTTTCCTTGTCCTTTCATGCCTCTGTCCTAAATGGTAAAAATCAGTAACATTTTGGAGCACATGTTGAGGAAGTTTTCAGAGGAGAACCAGGGCAGTGGTGACTTGGCATTGGTGATGAACAGATGGAGAAAGGGGCCTGGCTAGAAAGGAGCATAACTGAGAACCTAGAGACTGTGCATGAACAGCTGGAATCCCAGAGGGGCTAAACTTGGAGATGACATTCATCTTCCTGCCTCTTCTTTGTGTTCCCCACATGCCCACAGAAGATAGGTAGAAACACAAGGATCACCTATGCCTCTAAAAAAGCAAAAGGAAATGAATATAGAATCAGCCCTGTTGTCTGGCTTGCTTTTGCTTTAGATTCATTTGGTTGTGGTTTAGGAAATTTCAGAATCCAACACAAAAGTGGGCAAAACCTAAATGAGAATCTAACATGCAAACAAGTAAGCAAGTCTGGATGGAAAGTCAATGTTTGAAAATTTCATTTAATAGTTTATAGAGAAGTCTATGGAGAATTTAAGTGAAAACAAACTGAGGTCACTTTAATTGTGTACATAGTGCAATCCCATATGGTTATAGATGAAAGAAGTTTTGTTTTTATTAATATTAATAGCCTTTCAAAAGTTATTTTTCATCAGAGGTAACAGATGGCTGATAGTATTCCAAAGCAACAACTGATCTGAAAAACAAAAAGGGATCTAAGATATTTCAAGAATAATAATGAATTCACAGACATGTCTGATTCTAAGCCATTGTCATTTATTTTAATATTACAAGGTGAAATGTTCCAAAAGATGTATTCTTCTGCCTTCGCGGATGTTTTGCTTAACATAGAATGTTGTTCTTATTGCTTGACAGCTAATTCCCAATGGCTCGAGCCACAGAATTCAGTCGGAACGAGGTCCCCACTGCAGCGTGCTCCATGCTGTAGAAGGGTTTGCTCTGGTTTTACTCTGCAGTTTCCAAGTGGCCACACGTAAACTGTCTGTTTTAATACTCAAAGAAATCCGAGCTTTGTTCGTTGCCCTGGGTCAGCCTGAGGTATGGATGATTCTTCTCAATTTTCCAATTCTTTTCTTTCAGCTGTTCTAAAATTTTGACTAAAAACTTTAAATAATGCAATAACAATAATGCAACTGTTCTGAAGTTTTGACTAAAAACTCCAAATAATGCATTATGCGCTTTATATACTTTTATGTCACATATCATGTCCATACATAATTTTTGATTCATTTTTGGAATTTTAGTTATGTAATGGCATTCTGGATCTACTCAAAATAAGTCAAGATTTTCTGTGAAATACTGTAGTTCTGTAGGGGCTGGAATAGCATCTCCTGCTTGATTCAAACTGGTCAATAAGAAGGGTACCTGTGGGGTGGAATTTTTTGGCTGTCGATAAAAAGGGAAAGACCAAGCCAGTCGAAGAGCGCGGCCATTTGGAATTCTTCTATGCCATAAGCTCCCGGCTGGTGAATAAAGCCCTTTCTCTTATTTAAAAAAAAAAGAAATTAAGATAAGTCATATTTTCTGAGAAAAGACCATTCCCGGTCTTGTAAGGGTTGCAGCTTTGATGAGAAGTAAGCTTTGGTTATAGATCATTGCCTTCATCGGGTCCAGCACTTATCTAATTAAGAAGATCTCGTTACATTTATATTAAAGAATAAACTTGAAAAAATAAACCATCCCATTTAAAATGATCCAGGTACCAAAGAGTCTGGGAAATTGAAAGTTATTCAATATTTATGATGGTAGAAGAATGGCATCAAAAGAAACCTGTACTGGGTGGTGCCTGTGGCTCAGTGAATAGGGTGCTGGCCCCATATACCCAGGGTGGCGAGTTCGAACCCAGCCCTGGCCAAACTGCAACAACAACAAAATAAAAAAAAAAAAAAAGAAAGAAACCTGTCCTCTTGAGATGGGAGAAGGAACCTTGGGCTGAGCTCCCACACTTGGTCAACTGCTATGCACCCTGGTTCAGATTTTGCTGCGTGTGTCCTCTTGGCACAGGGGGCCAAACCCTTTGCATGAGCTGATAAAAGAGAAAAAAAAAAAAAAAAGCAGCTTTTAATGTCACATGCTTCCTTAGAAAATTGCGACTTACCATGTTCTTTCTTTAAATCATTAGTCTTGGGCAGTGCCTGTGGCTCAGTGAGTAGGGTGCTAGCTCCATATACTGAGGGTGGCAGGTTCGAACCCCGCCCCGGCCAAACTGCAACAAAAAATAGCCGGGCGTTGTAGAGGGCACCTGTAGTTCCAGCTACTTGGGAGGCTGAGGCAAGAGAATCGCCTAAGCCCAGGAGTTGGAGGTTGCTGTGAGCTGTGACACCACAGCACTCTACTGAGGACGACAAAGTGAGACTCTGCCTCCAAAAAAAAAAAAAGTCATTAGTCTTGAATTTAGGGTCCTCAGTATGGTCACTTTTTTTTTTTTACAAAATACCCATATTTTCAAGCTCATCACAGTCCTTTCTGTTCACATTCTTCAGATAGAGTTCAGAGACATTTCAGAGGCACATCTCTGGCATCTGGTAAATCTCTAGGGCACGTAATGTTTTAGCAAGCCTCCATTATGTTTCTAATTATGAGAGTAAGGATAATAATAGTTGCTCTGTATGTGGCAGGCACTGCCCTAAGTGCCTTATATTATCTCATTTAACCCTAATAACAACCTAAGAATTGGTTTTGTTATTATCCCAATCAACAGGTACAGAGGCTGAGGTTTAGAGAAGTTAAATGCCTTACCTCACTCAAGTCGATAGCTAGGAAATGACAGAGCCAGAAGTCAGAGCCATATCCATATATTTGCTTATCATACCTGGTATTCTTAACTGCTAGTCAGCCAGATTGTGCCAGGGATGTTTCTCATATGTTGCTTTCTTTGACAAGCCACAACTTTCCTTAAGCCATTCTTACTCACACATGAATACAGACATTCCAGGGCTTTCCCATAGGGCTTCTAAGTAAGTAATTTTATGTTTCCACGTTTCTGTATAACAGCAACTGTGTATATATTCCCTTACATATTATTCATGTAGAAGAATTTTCAATAAGAAACCCTCTCTTCAGAGCTTTCCAATTTGCTTCTTTTATTAAATAGCTATAGACCACCTAAATGCCAAAAAGAACATAGAGTCAGTGTTTAGTTACTGCAGAACTAAAGTTCGATCAGAGTTAACAACGTATCAGTTAATTTCGCAGTCCTGTGACTTCAAATGAGTAGCATGCCAATGGTCTCACATAGCATGTCCCTGTGGGGGTTTCATTCCTTGAAATTAACAACATGAACCCTCTGGTGAACAACCTGTGTTACTGGTAAGTATTTAGACTCTCACGTGCATTGTATGAGTCTTGGAAATTTGGGTATATGTCTTTTCAGTACAATGTGAAACTGGAGTTCTAATTATCTTCCACTGAACTTGGAAGACAGAGCTCAGAACCGCAGGGAATTTTACTCACTGCCTTTCACCATCTGGGCACTCACTTTTCTGTGAGAAAACCCTTATCACTGTCTCACATGCTGTTCTGCTTCATGAACCAGATGGAGGTGGTGGGGTCAGTGGGGAGGATTCTTTTTCCCATGGAAAGTAATCACCTCCCCTTTGTACAGGATGACGACAGGCCCATGATAGATGTTATGGATCACCTCAGTTCTTCCATTCTCGAAAGTTTTATTCATGTAGCCGTTTCGGATTCGGTAAGTACACATTTGATTCCAGTTGCTAGTGGTTCTTAGATATATGCTTCGGACCAATCCGAAAAAGAGAGTCACAAAAAAAAAGGATGTGGAAGAATTCAGGCCTTTATGTCAGTTTAATAAAGTGACCCAAAGGTACTTATAAAAATAAGACTGGTTTTTCAAATGCTAGCTTAGAAGAAAGTCAGATAAATTTCAAACAAAATTGGAGCCTTAGGAACATAGATAATATTTTACGAACTGCAGTTTCAAGAATTGCTCAAGATTCCTAACGAGAAATAATTCACCTTTTTCACTGTACTTTTAAGACTTAATATTTTACGTTAGACTCACTGTGTAGCTTTTGTTTGTGTGGCTGCTTTATGTCTGCAATATGCTTTCACATGTATTGTCTTGTTTGACCCTCACAGTTATCAAAACTGAGAAATGTGAAGGGGGTCAGTCCACAGTTCCATAGAAGGAAAGTGTTAGAGCTAGACTTGACCTTGTTTGGACTCTAAATCCAGGAGAGTTTTATCTGCTGCCCAAATACACTCTTCCTTTTAAAAAACATATAGGCAGGGCTCCACAAGAATATGGGGAAAGGGGCAAGGGAGGGGGAGGAGGGATGAGGTTGGGGTGGGCGGAGGGTAATTGGTGGGGCCACACCTACGGTGCATCTTAGAAGGGTACAGGCACACCTTACTAAATGCAGAATACAAATGTCTTCATACAATAACTAAGAAAATGCCATGAAGGCTATGTTTAATCAGCTTGATGAAAGTAGTTCAAATTGTATATGAAACCAGCACATTATACCCCTTGATTGCACTAATGTACACAGCTATGATTTAATAATAAAAACAATAGAAAAAGAAATTAATTAATTTTTAAAAAAAACATATTGGCAGCTTTCAATTTCCTGAACAAGTAGAAGGGAAATTGAAACTGCTTTTGGTTATCTTTTTAAAAATAATAGTAGTAGAACTTGGAGTGATTTCAGTGAAATAGCTGCAGGGAGGCAGGGCAAGACTCCTTGCAGAATCCATATTACTGAGGCCTGATGCAGGTGCTTGCCAGATAGTTATAAATGAATACAACATCTAAAGACACCTGTGTGCCTTCCCTGGCCTTTTCTGAGCTTGAACAGGCTGCTCTTTTCAGTGGCCCTCTTCTTGCTTCTAGTCAGAATAACAACTGTGCAGACCCTAACAGAGACAGTGAAGCAGAGCTGCTTCTTTTAGAATTTCTAATTGTAGGGTTTGTTTGTTTTTTAATTTAGGGAGAGAGACTGAATCAAATCGTGACCTTTGATTGTTGTATATACATGTCAGAGTTGCCCACAGATGTCACTATTCTGTTCTGTTCATGTGCGTTCATTCATTCTCTTTCCTGGCGTCACAGTCATGAGCAGGGGGTAACTAGGTCAGCAATACTACACTTAGACAGAAGCTGAGAAAGGAGGGAATAGGAGTGGGAGAAGCACTGTGTGCCTTGGGCCAGGGGCTTTTACAGCTATTGTCTCACATAATTCCCTGAAAGATTAGGTGAGATCAGCACCTTGATTCCCAACTCATAGATGACGTAGGCAGAGCTGGGATGGTCAGCACTTCCTTCAGGTCACAGGCTTTGGGCAGCGCCTGTTTTGGAACCTCGTTTCTCAGGCCCTGTAGCTCCAGCTCTGCCCCTTACACCCCATTAACCGCTGAGGCTGCTGTTGTGACACTTGTACCCCCAGATAAAATGCATCGCTTTAGACACCTGCCAAACATAAGGCAATTTCCTCTTTTGTCATGGCAGCCAGATTATTTGAAAATTGGTGTCCCCTAAGCTTTGATTTACCTGGACTTAAAATAAAATGAAATATAAGAACTTATCAATATGAATATTTATCTTTCAAGAGCTTTTGAAATGTATTATTTTGGCTTGCTACCAGAGGGCAAGAATAAGATAAGAATAATCTTATCTCAAAAATCATCAGTAGAATGCTTTTCTTAAAAAGACTTGTGTTTAACCATCTTTATAAATCAAAGGGAGGGTATTTCAGACTAAGTAAAGATAAAATCACAGCTTAAAATATACTAATTACAAGGATAAAAACACATTTATGAATCTTGAAGATGAATAACTTCTCAGAATTTTAAAATGGTAAATCCATGGTTGAGTTTAAATCATGTGTTTATTTTAATGCCATGTATTTGTTCAATGGATATTTTGTGAACAGCTTCTGTGTCCTGATGCACAGTGGTATGTGACATTTAACCAGCCAGAATATGAACCCAGTCCTCAAATTTTGCCCTTAAGCTGCTTATCCTGTAGCACAGGAAGTACTTGGTGACTATGCACCAAGGTCATATGGATGGGTGTTCAGGATGGGTGTCCAGATCCAAAGCAGCCCAGTGCAGGGGTGGTCAGGAAAAGCACTTTGCAAGAAAGAACACTCAGGAGGAGCCTCGTGAGGATGGAGAATTTCGGTTCAGCTTTAATTCACCACCTCCCCTCTGTACCTGCAGGCAACGTTACCGTTGACCCACAACGTGGACCTGCAGTGGTTGGTGGAATGGAACGCGGTCCTGGTCAATAGCCATTACGATGTGAAGAGCCCTTCCCATGTCTGGATATTTGCACAGTCTGTCAAAGACCCCTGGGTCCTCTGCCTCTTCAGTTTCCTCCGGCAGGAGAACTTGCCCAAACACTGCCCGACAGCCCTCAGCTACGCCTGGCCTTATGCCTTCACTCGGCTCCAGTCGGTCATGCCTCTGGTAGACCCAAAGTAAGGGATCCATGTACTTTCCTCTCTTTTTCTTGTCTTATCATTTGTCCTCTTAGATTTTCCTTTTATGCAAGAATTGGGTATGATAATCATCTCAAATTTCTGAACTTCCCACTAGAGAATTCTTAACATTAAGTCAAATCATATTTAAAAATTTTTGTCTAGAGCTTGGGTTTTGTTTTAACTTAATAATCAATATGATTGTCTAAATCTGTATTCTCAGACGATTCTTGGTGAAAGAGACCTTAAATTTCTTTCCTCAAGTTTTCATCCGATGTGGATATGCTTTGACCAACATCCTTGATGGACAGTTGTTTATCTCTATTAGAGCATTTCCTATGATCTGATCTTTATTTAATAAGGGATATTTACAATCCAGAACTCAGTTTCACTCTTGTTTTTGACTCCATATTTCTAGCAGCCCAATTAATGCCAAGAAAACCAGCACTGCCAGCAGTGGAGACAACTATGTTACCTTGTGGAGAAATTACCTTATTCTTTGTTTTGGAGTTGCAAAACCCAGTATTATGAGCCCAGGACACTTAAGAGCTTCCACTCCAGAAATAATGGCGACTACACCTGATGGTACAGTGAGCTACGATAACAAGGTGACATGGCATGCTTCAGAAGAATTATTCTGTAAGGTTTTTTTTTAGCTTGTTTGTCTAGAGTTCACAGTGCAAATTGCACTGTGCCTGCCATCTGGAGTATTATGGGATCAGATTTTCATCCTATACATTTCTGAATTCCATTGAGTGTTTATGTGAATAATTTATTGCTCTTCCCTGACAAGTGGGGAACCGAAGATAAAACTTGCTTAAGGGCTCGGCACCTGTGGCTCAACAGGCTAAGGCGCCAGCCACGTACACCTGAGCTGGTGGTTCGAATCCAGCCCCGGGGCCCGCCAAACAACAATGACGGATGCATCCAAAAAAAATGGCCAGGCGTTGTGGCGGGCGCCTGTAGTCCCAGCTACTTGGGAGGTGGAGGCAAGAGACTCACTTGAGCCCAGGAATTGGAGGTTGCTGTGAGCTGATGCCACAGCACTCTATCCAGGGTGACAGCTTGAGGC
>CAUYRH010096726.1:0-11438 GCA_963574655.1 Perodicticus potto
GTTCTTGGTTGGCTGTGGCATTTGATTCGAGTACGCCATGGTGTTTTTGGTTGTTTTTTTGTGTTTTATGCAAAACATATATATGTTGGGTTTATATATTTTTAAAATAACAAAAAAAAAAAAAAAAAAAAAAAAAAAAAAAAAAAAAGAGCTGTTGTGTTTCATGAACACAACTCTGATTGTAAGACAGAAAATTTTTCTGGATTCACTGTAAGGAAGGACTCCTCTGGGGCTAGGTATCTGCAGAGACTTCTTTTTTTTTTTTTGCAGTTTTTTAGCTGCGGCTGGGTTTGAACCCACCACCCTCGGTATATGAGGCCAGTGCCCTACTCCTTGATCCACAGGCGCCTCCCTGCAGAGACTTCTTATTCCTACTTCCCCATGCATCTCAATACCCTGCATGGAAGGAAGGACCTCTTCTTACCTGGAATACAGAAAAGGAAGTTTTTCTTTCTTTCTTTTTTTTTTTAAAGAGCACCACAGGTAAATATTTAAAGTATATAGACGCTAATCAGAGTCTGGCCAATCCTGCCAAAAGTTTCTATTCCCAGGAGAAGATGCTCCAAATTTTAAACTAGAAGTAATTTTGGGCTGAGCACGGTGGCTCACACCCGTAACCCCAGCACATTGGGAGGCTGAAGAGGAAGGATCACTTGTAACCATGAGTTCAAGACCAACCTGAGCAGCAGAGTGATACCCTGTCTCTACAAAAATTATCATGGCGTGCTGGTACATGACTGTAGTCCCAGCTATTTGGGAGGCTGAGGCAGGAGGATCACTTGAGCCCAGAAGTTTGAGGTTGCAGTGAGACATAACATCACTGCACTGTAGCCCAGGCAATTGAGTGAGATGACCTGTCTCAAAACAAACAAACAAAAAAGTCATTGCCTTAAAAATGTAATATAATAAATAATATTCCACAGTACATTTTTAAATTTAACAATCTCTCAACTTTATCATTGCAATGTGATTTCATTGGAAATAGACTAGCACTTAATGTTATAGAGGAGTAGAATGAATCTAGTGATTGTGTCAGGGAAGCGAAATAAAACTGAACTCCTATCACAATAATTTGATCATTCCTCATAGCAAGTTAAAAAAAACATTTTGAGCACAACATTGTTTGCTCACTTCAAGATTTTTTTTCCCTTGAATTATCTAGCTAATGGTTGCATTTTAAGATTAATGTTGCATAGATATGGGCTATGGAGATTTTTTTTTTGACCTGGGCCCAGAAAGGGAGAAGTATGTTGCAGTTATAGAACACACTGGTGCATATTGTTATCTTACTGTTTTCAATAAGCATTTAATCATTGTTTCCAAAGGCCTCTTAACTCAGCTAGTTTTTTACAAAGTAATGAGTGCTTTATTCCTCGGAAAATATTTCTAATGGGTATAGGACAATATCGTTACATAGTGTATCTATTATAGCAAGAGTACATTTGGTTGTTAGGAGACTTGGAAAAACATAAAGACTGTTCTGAAATTGAAATATTTCCCCCAGATGTTTGATTGCCTAAGTGCAGGCTATATTAAGGAACAGAAGCAAAACAACCCTTGTGGTTTCACAGATGTCCTATCACAGCACAAACTCTTTTATAACCACTCTGAATAAAAATTTAATTTGTTTCATCTAGTGAAGAGGCCATTGCTAGCTTCTGACGTCTATGAGTAAGTTCTGATAATCTGAACTGTATTACATATTAAACTTGTATTTGGTTGGTAAAGCAAGCCATTGGCGTTCTCTGGTTAAGATTTTTAAATATTCACTTTAGTTAAAATAAGCTTGCATATCTTGATGTTGATTTGAATTTGCACTTTCTACCATTTCTTTAGAGGTAAAGTTTTTTCATCCCACCCTCACCCCACTCCACACCCGTCCATACAATTTGAAAACACTTCACTTTTAAGTCAAAAACAACCTTTAGGAGTTAAATTTTATATTTTTTTTGCAGTTTTTGGCCGGGGGCTGGGTTTGAACCCACCACCTCTAGTATATGGGGCCAGCGCCCTACTCCTTGAGCCACAGGTGCCACCCACGACTTAAATTTTTAAGTCAAAAGACTTGCCTTTAATATAAAGCTCATTCTAAGCTATTTATTTCTAGGTTTATAATCCTAAATTTCCAGGAGGAATCACTCAACTATTCACCTTCCAAATACCTGAAATTAGGGAAGAACCCACTATAATCTTTCTTTATCTGCTTTCAGTTTTGTAGTCACCTTCCTAGACATCACAACTCTCGGTCTGAATAAGACTAATTTAAAATTTGTGCTGAGTGTCCATCTTCTGATCTTATATTAACCAAAACTATCTTTTTAGGACTATCAGGAACATTGGTCTCAATATGAAAGTACCAAATCAAGCAGTGTACCAAGAAATCAATCTTCTGAAACAACTAGGGGCCCCCAACCATCCAGAAAACCAGCCAAGCCCAAGAAGAGAAAACAGCATAGACACCAGAACGGCCCAAAGTCTTTCATGACTGAAGAGGTAGTCGTCAGTCAAGGAAATCGGAATAACTCTCCCAGACAGCAACAAAATCAAAATAAGCCTATTGTTAGTTCAATAAAGCACGAACCAATGGTGACCGTGAATGACTCTGAGAGTGAGGTACAAGACTCAAGTGTACTTAGAAGTCAGAATCCCCAACTAACCACCAATACATTTGCTCCACCAAAACATGCTTTTGACAAGGTATTATATAAAAACTCTACTGGATATCATTCAGGGCTGAATGTCAACAGAGAAAGAGGGCACAAAGATCAAGAAGAGAAAAGATTTTCCTATCAGCAGCCACACACCAATACTCTTCCCAATATGGATTTGAACAACCTTAATGAACTTTCTAGGAGACAAGTGCTGCTCCTGGGGCCGAAAAGCTCTCAGTCTGCTTTCAGCGTAAATGTCCATGGACCAACCGAAATTAAGAAAAAAGTCCAACAGCCTTATATGGAGACAAAATATAAGAACTTAGAACTGTTATGGTAAGAAATCCCTTTTCTCAAGTAGTTTTTCAGAGGAGAAAGGAGATGCTGCTGGAGAAAGACCAGGGAGGGGCTCAGCGCCTGTGGCTCAACGGGCTAAGGCGCCAGCCACATACACCTGAGCTGGTGGGTTCGAATCCAGCCCAGGCCTGCCAATCAACAATGGCGGCTGCAACCAAAAAAAAAAAAAAAATGGCCGGGTGTTGTGTCGGGCGCCTGTAGTCCCAGCTACTTGGGAGGCAGAGGCAGGAGACTCGCTTGAGCCCAGGAATTGGAGGTTGCTGTGAGCTGTGATGCCACAGGACTCTATCCAGGGTGTCAGCTTGAGGCTCTGTCTCAAAAAAAAGAAAAAAAGACCAGGGAGGGAGGAAGGGGAAGGGGAGCTCAGAGGGGTGGCCAAGTCCTCGGCTCCGGTTCCTACCGAAAATAGTGCAGTTTGAAAGTATTTATTTTCCTCTTCCCTGTCCCCTCTACTTTTTTCAACTGTAGTTAAGATAGAAGTTGGGTGGAGAGAGAGAAAGACAGAAGAAACTGATCCAAAAAAAAATTCCTCAGCATGTTTCAAGGGTTGCAAGTAATGTCGTAAAGAAACAAAGGATCTCTGACACCGTGCTGGCCCACCCCAAGAAAATAGTCCAAAATACAGAAAAAATTACATCCTTATAGAAATGACCGCAAAATCCAACAACAGGGAAATGGTTAGATAAGTTATGATATGTAGTATCTTGTAATCATTAAAAATTATGGTGATGAGTAAATTATTCAATAAAAAGGAAATTTAAGGTATCAAGTCACACCTGTGAAGGTGGTTGAGCTCTATCGTGGTAAAATGTGTGCACAAGAAGAAAAAAATCACCAAAACTGCAGTCCTTAGATCCAAGATTTTCACAAAGAGGTGGGGCACGGTGGCTCACACCTGTAATCCTAGCACTCTGGGAGGCCTAGGTAGGTGGATCCCCTGAGCTCAGGATTTGGAGACCTGCCTAAGCAAGAATGAGACCCCAACTCTACTAAAAATAGAAAAAACTAGCTGGGCATCATGGCAAGCACCTGTAGTCCCAACTACTTGAGGCTGAGGCAAGAGGAGCTCTTGAGCCCAAGAGATTAAGGTTGCTGTGAGCTATAATGATGCCTGGCACTCTACCCAGGACGACTAAGTGAGACTCTGTCTCAAAAAAATAAAAAAAAATTTTTTTTTCTCAAAAAAATCCATTGCTTCAGGTAATCCCAAATCTACGTTGGCTTAAATCGACTTTTTATTTTGGGTCCTTGGAGATTCCTGCCACTCTTAGAAATTCAACTATATATTTTAAGGATGTTTGTTGGCTTTAATTCAACATCTCTAGGTATTTTGTAGATATTTTAGAAGGTCTTTGGTTTTCAAAATGGTGTTTTTCCTATTCTGAATGCACCATATTAAAGTTCAAACTAACATCTAGAATGTTCTAAAGAAAGAAAAGAGAAAGATATGAAGACAAATAAGAAATTAACGTACTCATGAAAAGATTAAGCTAAAGGCTGTTGATATGATTTGGGAGTGATAACTGCATCAAATCAATGGTTTGTGAAGATTTTTATGCTAGAGATTTTATGTATCCAAGTTTTATTAATAGATTTTTGCTAAGTTTTTCTTTCTTTCCATTAAGGAAATTCCACTCCTCCTCTGACAGCCAGCCCAGTAGAGCCTCTCCGGACTCAAGGCTCACTCAGATCATGGAGCAGCATCAGCAGGCCCTAGTGCAGCTGGCCGAGGTGCAGCCAGGTGAAGAGCCCTCACCCAGTGTGACCCTTCCACCCATACTGTCCAGGGTAGAAAGCGAATCCCAGCTCCAGTCCATGAGAAGCCAAAGAAAGCAAATGAAAATCAACAGGAGCAATTCTGAAGGTTACCTATTCCAACTGGAAAAAGGAAAAAAACATAGGAGAAGGAGCGGCGTTAAGGTAATTAAAGCATCATTTTCGCAAGTAACCTTTAAATCCCGGTGAGATCAATAGACCTTGGTTTTGCTTCCCCTGAGCACAGCCCTGGAATTGGGATGGTCATTAGCAAGCCGCTGCCACACGGTGGCTCTGAGGAACTTCTTCCCTCCAGCCTCTGCTGCTCCCTGGCTTTCCCTCTCCTTCCTAGAAGTTGTCGCTGCCGGGATGTCCCTTCCACCCTCCTTTTTGAGTCGTCTCAGGGGAGGTCGACATTTACAGATAGACAACGATCCTCCTTCAGTAAAACTTCCACGCCCCACCCCAACCCCTGCTCTAACCTGAGTCTCCCCAGGTTCATTCTCAGATCTGAAATCTGAGAACATGGGGTTGAGTGAGTGTCTTCCCGGGAGGAGGGTGAGGGAGGCAGAGCTGGGCACAGGGAGAGGTGGACGGATGCAGCAGAAGCCTGAGCCAGGGTCCTCGAGGTTCTGCAGGTAGGATGGCCCTTAAAGGTAAGCGGCCCATGCTTTTGTTCCCCCACACCAGCCACTGGGCCATGACTGCCCTGGGGAAGGGTGGTGACCAGGCACAGCAGCTCCATTGGCTCAGAGTAGTTCTCAGGGAGGGGCTCGACTGTGAGCCCTTGGCAGACAGTCCGCCCAGGCCTGGGGCAATGAGCACCTCAGTCCAGAAGGGCATCCTCTCAAAGGCAGTGTTGGAGGAACTAAGCGAATCATTCCTTAGTTCAAGTCAATATATACGGGTATTTGTTCAATTCCTACTAGGAACTTGATAGGTGCTGGGATATAAAGATGGATGAGGCCCAGCGTGGTGGCTCACACCTGTAATTCTGGGAGGCCAAGGCAGATGGATTGCCTGAGATCACAGGTTCGAGACCAGCCTGAGCCAGAGCAAGACCTCGTCTCTAAAAATAGCTGCACGTTGTGGTGGGTGCCTGTAATCCCAGCTACTCAGGAGGCTGAGGCAAGAAGATCCCTTAAGCCCAAGAGTTTGAGGTTGCTGTGACCTATGACTCCATGGCACTCTAGCCTGGAGCAAAACAGTGAGCCTCTGTCTCAAATAAAAAAAAAGAAAGAAAGAAAGAGCCATGGCCCTTCCCAAAAAAGCTTACAGTTACGTGAGTTAGATGAAACTGGGGAAGTCATGGTTTGGCACCTGTGTTCAGTGGTTAGGGCACCAGTCACATACACCAGGGCTGGCAGGTTCAAACCTGGCCCATTGCTAAACAACAACGACAACTACAACCAAAAAATAGCTGGGCATGTGGCAGGCGCCAGTAGTCCCAGCTACTTGGGAGGCTGAGGCAAGAGAATCGCTTAAGCCCAAGAGTTTGAGCTATGTTGCCATGCCACTCTACGGAGGGTGACATAGTGAGACTCGGTCTAAAAAAAAAAGAAACTGAGGAAGACAGATACCATGTAAATAGTTTCGTTATAATGTTTCAAGCAAAAAAGAAAACACACACACACACAAATAAAAAATGTAGGCATGCATGAGCGTAGAGAAACGCAAAAGTGAACACAGGTCCTAACCTGTAGACAAACAAAACTCCGAGAAGATGGCAGAAAGTTGGCAAAGAAGAAAGCCGAGAGAGCATTTCAGGCAGGGGGACCAGCATGAACAAAGGTTCCGAAGCTGTGACATGAGCCCTGCTGGAAAGGGAGACATTCTGAGTGGCTGTGACTGAACCTGGAAGGCGTGGAGAGTTGAGAGGGGTGAGCAGAGAGGGAGGGAGGGACTGGGTCCTAAAGGATCTTGTTTGCCATTCAAAGCAGAAGGACTTGACTGTATAGGCCAGAAGGGAACCACTGGAGAATTCCGAACACGGTCAGACTTGTGCCATCTGGCTGTGGTATGAGGAGCATAATGTCCAAGGAAACAGGACTGTGAAGTCAGGGGACCCTCACATGGGGCCTTTAGAGAAAAAAAGAGAGAAGGGGACTAAGATATTATTAGACTCTTGTTTCATACATCAAATTTTGTAAACTAGGAAACTGGACATCACACACATTATTAGCATATAAGGGCGTGTCTGCAGAACTTTAGAACCAACACATGCTCAAGGTTGAGGACAGCCCATTTACTCTGGAGTTTATAGATCGCCACCGCCTAACGAACAGCTCAAACACACCACCTCGGAAGAGAACCTTCCGCCTTAGAGTTCTTGCCAACTGGGGGCTCTTGTGGGAAATGCAGCCTTTTAAACTCGACGCTCAGTCAGTGGAGTTTAGTGGACGGCAGGGGCTCAGTCATTCTGAGGTTCTCACCTCAGCGCTGTCACCCGGTATCTCTGTGACTTGGGCAAGTTATTAATTCACCTCATTTCCCCCATCTCCTCAAATGCACAATTAAAATCGTTCTTTCCCTTTGTCGATTTCAGGTGATGTCGAACAAAACATGTACGAAAACCTTACCTTAGTCCCTAGCACAGAATACACGTCAACTAAATGTGTTTCTTTTCCGTCTTCCTCCTTTTGAGTAATTTGAATTTGTGTATTACCGAGAAAAGTAAAGTCCCCCAACAATAGTTTATACCACCAGAAATCTAAAAGCACAGGAGGGTAGGGAAGAGGAAGGAGAATTTCCAGTTATTGCATCCCTAACCCCCTTCCCACTGGGAAAATCCATCCCCTCCTGGTTTCCATCAGCGAGGTGGCAATGCCTATGTATCCGTCGTCTCAGTCCAGCCCCTTCGGCCTCCATCTGACAAACACACAGAAGCGCTCTTTGTCCTTTAAGCTATTCCAGAAGGTAAAATGAGCTACTTGTATAGGACAGCAGGTAGCCGGGGCACCAGACAGAGGGAATCATTATCCAGGTCATGCCTATTCGCTAGTCCCATGAAATCTCGCAGTTTCCAAGGGAATCACCCGGAATCACATTAAAAATTTGAGGATTTGTAAAGATAATAGGCCCAAGTACCCTTCCTCTTCTGGCAGCTCGGTTGTGACCGATTTATGAATACTAGGCATTGTCCATACCATTAAATCCAGACATCAGACAGTAGGAGATTAACATAGTGCAAAGGATGATAAAGGTAGAAAAGCATCTGTTGCAACCCAGCACAAAATAGCTGCTTAAGGAGCTCTGACAGCTGACCGTGTTGGGCTGAAGTAATTAACTCATGTGTCTGTTGTCACAGACAATCCGGCCATTGCTGCCTGACTGCTTCTAAGAAGAGGTTTATTTGGATTAAGTTTAGCAACTGCAAAGCAAATTTCCTTCCCTCGCTGTTCCCCGATATCTCGGGCATTGTTTCTTGCCCCGTTTTTCACTAACTTTCTCACACTTACGCATCTGAGGAATTTTCTGGAGAATAGCCCTGCAGTGTCCTCCACAGCAGGCCAGTCCTCATAGAACAGTCAATGTCATTTCCAAGTTGGGCACACGGCGTCCCAGCATCTTTATGATTAAAAATCTTTCCTGGTGTCCCAGCTAACTCAGGAAGCTGAGGCAAGAGAATCGCCTAAGCCCAAGAGCTGGAGGTTGCTGTGAGCTGTGACGCCACAGCACTCTACTGAGGGCAACAAAGTGAGACTCTGTCTCTAAAAAAGAAAAAAAATTCTCTCCTGGCTTGAGAAGAATTGTGATTGATGATTGATTACTGGTAGAAACCTTCCGCAGGGCAAGTCCCACCACACCATCATCCGCTAAAGCCATTGATTATGAACACCCGTGCAGAGGGGCCCGAGACAATGCCAGGGTCTGTCTGTTTGTGTGTATCTTCTGCAAACACTAGCAGTGAATCCCATCAGGGACGCGTTGAGTGCACACAACTTGTTCCAAGACTATCATGGTTGATGTTTGTTTTTTTTTTTTTTCTTTTTGGCATCCAGCCACTATGACATTTTAGTTTGGTAACAGCCAAAGAGTAGTAAATCAAAGTAAATTCTGGGGATTTAAAAAGACAGAAAGTAAATTGAGGGTTGTTCAGGGCTGGAGGTGGGGGTCAGGGAAAGGGAGTGACTCCTAATGGGTCCAGAGGTTCTTTTGACAGTGCTGAAATTGTTCTACAATTGGGTTATGGTGATGTTTCCACAATTTAATGAATATACTAAGAACCCTTGAATTGCACAACTTAAAGTGCATGAATTTTGTGGCATGTACATCAGATCTTACTAGAGCTGTGACAAAGACTTCTGATGGAGAGAGATCAAACAAAATCTCGGCGCTCAGAACAAATCAAGATTACTTGCGCCAAACTGAAATGACCCTGGGAGTTTTCATTGCCAGTCACCCAGAACAAACTCTGTTTGGAGCCATCAGTATCCCTTGAGAAATGTCCCTTCTCTATAAGCACTTCATCCTATAAAGGGATCAACAGCATTTGGAGTTGGCCCTTGTGGGCCACACTCTTGTCCCGTTGGGTCAATATGGGATGCCAGACCCTCAGCTCTGTTCTGTGATACCAAGATTTCTCTTGGAGGTGACAGTAAAAGCTGTGGCTAGAGGGTAGCGAGCAAATATACCTCCCTCCCAATGGGTCTTTTGTGGGTCAGTGGAATGATTAAAAGTTAAGCTCCTTCAGACCAAGGATGTGATTTGTGGGCGCTGATCATTTCTTTCTCATCATCTTTGAACAAATTGGATTTATGGCTTGGATATGGGGGTAGGGTCCTTCCTTTTCATTATTGGTTTTCTTTGCAAATAGTAATTCAGGGATTACACTGCGACGACACACGTGAAAGAAAGCATAAATTTGCCATTGCAAAGTGTAAGTCTTCTGAGTTCATTCACCTATGAATTGCAAAGGTTTTAACGTGTGATAATACCCAGTGTAATCAAGGTTTGGGCAAAAAGACCAATCTTATTGCTCCATTACGAATGCAAGTATTAACTGATGGCTTTAAAGATGTTCATTTTGTCTGAATAATTCTACTGCTATTAACTTATCTCACAGAAATAATCAGAGTAGTCCACAACAATGCTCTCCAGAGGGTATCATTTTTTTTTTTTAAGAGACAGAGTCTCACTCTGCTACCCTCAGTAGAGTGCCGTGGCATTACAGCTCACAGCAACCTCTTGGGCTTAGGTGATTCTCTTGCCTCAGCCTCCTGAGTAGCTGGGACTACAGCCGCCAGCCACAATGCCCAGCTATTTTTTTCTTGTTGCATTTTGGCTGGGCCGGGTTTGAACCCACCACCCTTTGTATATGGGGCTGGCGCCCTACTCACTGAGCCACAGGCGCCACCACCTTAGGATATCTTAAATGGTCAACCTTTAGTGGATTAGCAACACAATCCAGCTATAACTAGAAGATAGGACAGGACGCTATGCATAAAAAACACATTTTTGGAAAACATTGGGTGATAGGGGAATACAGTGGAATGTTAAAGTGCTTAGTAAAAAACATAATTTGTAGCATACAAATTTTACAAAACAACTTTGTAACAACTTTACAACTTTAGACAACTTTATAAAACTATGAACAGACAGCAAAAATGAATGGGAAGAAGGTATATTGGTCTTGCTCGGTGGTGACTTCTGTTTCCTTAAAGGAAATTTGTGATTTTGGAATGCCCTTCAATAAATAATATATCTTCCATATGCTTTAATGTTATTAATTACTTAATGATTTTTTAGTTCAAAGACTTCCTTAAGAAAGAATCTCCTCTCATATTTTAGAATTAGATGCACTGAAAGAATTTTAGCCATAAATGTTCAACATTCTAATGGAGCAAATTCTATTAAAATAGAATTTTTTTTGTGGGGGGGACAGAGTCTCACTATGTCTCCCTTGGTAGAGTGCTGTGGCATCACAGCTCACAGCAACCTCAAACTCTTGGGCTTAAGTGATTCTCTTGCTTCAGCCTCCCAAGTAGCTGGGACTACAGGAACCCATCACAATGCCTGGCTATTTTTTGTAGTTGTCATTGTTGTTTGGCAAGCCCAGGCTGGGTTCAAACTCGCCAGCTCTGGTGTATGTGGCTGGTGCTCTAGCCCCTGAACTACAGGCACTGAGCCTGTTAAAATAGAATTTTTGATTCTTGTAGTACAGCAGCATTGCCTATATGGCACATTACTTTGGCCCTTTGAATTATGACTCTAAAGCACTGAAATGTTAGAAATAATGTCTTGAGCCGCTGGTTACGACAATTCCCAAACTACGGCTTCATTCTTCTTACATATAATTAATCCACAAGTCAGTGGTTGCTAGCACTGATGATTCCACAGCTCAAAACATCTAAATTTCACCCCTGAGAAGGAAAAAAAATTTTTTTTTAACCTGAACCAGTATTTGTGTGATTCTCTTGATTTTTTTATTTTCCTGGCTACAGGATTGCTATTGTAGCTCCAGCTTCAAAAATCACATTGACAGGGCGGTGCCTGTGGCTCATCGAGTAGGGTGCCGGCCTCATATACCGAAAGTAGAGGGTTCAAACCCAGCCTTGGGCCGAACTGCAAAAACAGAAAAATAACCGGGCGTTGTGGCGGGCGCCTGTATTCCCAGCTACTCGGGAGGCTGAGGCAAGAGAATCGCCTAAGCCCAGGAGTTGGAGGTTGCTGTGA
>CAUYRH010096728.1:0-36512 GCA_963574655.1 Perodicticus potto
CCTTTGAGCCACAGGTGCCGCCCTCTTCTAAGAGTTTTATACATTTAGATCTTTTTTGAGTTAATTTTTTTAAACTTTGTGTTAATGTAATTTTATTATTATTATTTTTTGAGACAGAGTCTCACTATGTTGCCCTTGGTAAAGTGCCGTGGTGTTACAGCTCATAGCAACCTCAAACTCTTGGGCTTAAGCAATTATCTTGCCTCAGCCTCCCAAGTAGTTGGGACTACAGGCACCCACCACAATGCCCAGCTATTTTTTGTCTGTAGTTGTCATTGTTGTTTTTAGCAGGCCCTGGTCTGGTTTGAACCCACCAGTCCTGGTGTGTGTAGCCAGTGCCCTTGCCACTGAGCTACGGGCGCCGAGCCTTTGAGTTAATTTTTGTGTACGGTATGAGTAAGGGATCCAGCTTCATTCTTTGGCACATGGATATGTAGTTGTCCTAGAACCAACTGTTGAAAAGGCAATTCTTTCTCTATTGAATTTTCTTAGTATCCTTGTTCAAAAGAAATTGGTCATAGATGATAAGACTCTCAATACTTATGTCCATTCTCATGCCAGTACAAAACTACAATTCCAGAATTAAAAAGTGAATTGCATAGAAGAAATTTTTATTCTCAAATTATTTGGTAATTCAAGAGTCTTGTGGTTCTGTATATTCTTTCATTTCTCTTTTATTTTTTTATTTTTTTTTTTTGAGACAGAGCCTCAAGCTGTCACGCTGGTTAGAGTGCCGTGGCATCACAGCTCACAGCAACCTCCGATTCCCAGAGCGAGTCTCCTGCCTCTGTCTCCCAAGTAGCTGGGACTACAGGTGCCCGCCACAACGCCCGGCCATTTTTTGGTTGCAGCTGTCATTTTTGTTTGGCGGGCCCGGGCTGGATTGAAACCCGCAAACTTAGGTGTACATGGCTGGCGCCTTAGCCTGTTGAACCACAGGCGCCGAGCCTCATTTCTCTCTTAAAAAAAAAGTCTTTGCACCAACCCCATCTAAAATAACTAAATTAGATGAATAAGTCTCATTTAAATGTTCACTTGCAGGGCCCTTTAATATAATTCTACTTCTGTTGATAATGTGGGCTTTGGAAGTCTCTCTGTGTATTTTATGAAATAGTTTAAAAAGATGATTGTGAATTGAGGCATTATTCATTAGAATGTTTAATATTAATCTAATTTAAAAGTTAGTCTTCAATGTCATTCAAACCCTTCAAATTATTAATGTTAGACAAAACAGTGTTTGTTATATCCTGTGGGTTAGACAAAGGATTTAAAATTCCTCTAAATTCAAGGATTCTCAGAAATTAAAAAATCTGTTGAGTCGAGGGCCATGGAGTCTCTTGATTCTACTCACAGTCTTTGTATTTCTGTTACTGATACTCTGGATTTTTTTAAAAATGTGAAAACATTCTCTAGATAAAGGAGATATGGTAACAAGGTGAAGCTCTCAAGAAGAGGAAAAATTAGTTCTCTTAGAACTGCCATAGACAGTTGTGATTGGTTATTTAGTTCATAAGGAAAGATATATTTTTTCCTAGATAAACAAGTCACAAATTCCCTTTCTGGTCTTGCTTAACGCAAGCCCCTGGCACAATGTTTCTGTTGAGGTCACTGAAATCCATTGCTGAAAGGGTTTTTGATCTTTGTGATTATTTAGACAGTGCTAAATTTTTGAAAATTCTCTGCTCCCTAAGGGTTAGTGGTTGTGCTTAAGAACTGTTTTGTGGAAGGCAATGCAGGACAGGGGGAGGCACACTTGACCAAATCTTGATATATCCCAGCTGCTCCGTGTAGGCCGGAGCTTTGCAGTTTCAGAAATTCAAGTTTATCAGCTTACCAAAACGTTCGCAGGGATGGAGGACTTGAGTCCTCATCACCAAGTACAAAAGGATTTGTTTTTTAAACCATGAAACTCAATGACCATTCATTGAGGGCTCCATCTCACCATAGAATCACAGCGAAATTTGTGCAATGGCTGTTCCCCTTTATGATGAGTATTTCTCAGGAAATGAAATGTCATATCAGAATTATTTGGTGAATATGTAACAGGAACAAAAGAGAGAGAGACAGAAAAACATGGACTTTTTTTTTTTTTTTTTTTTTGAGACAGAGCCTCAAGCTGTCACCCTGGATAGAGTGCCATGGCATCGCAGCTCACAGCAACCTCCAATTCCTGGGCTCAAGCAAGTCGTTTGCCTCTGCCTCCCAAGTAGCTGGGACTACAGGCGCCCACCACAATGCCCGGACATTTTTTGGTTGCAGCCATCATTGTTGTTTGGCGGGCCCGGGCTGGATTTGAACCCGCCAGCTCAGTGTACGTGGCTGGCGCCTTAGCCTGTTGAGCCATAGGCGCCGAGCCCAGATGGAGATTTTTAAATAAAATTTTTAATTCTTTCTCTCTCTCTCTCTTTTTTTTTTTTTTTGAAACAGTATCAGTTTGTTGCTCTCAGTAGAGTGCTGTGGCACCATAGCTCACAGCAACCTCCAACTCTTGGGCCCAAATGAACCTCTTGCCTCAGTCTCCTGAGTAGCTAGGACAACAGGTGCCCACCACAACGCCTGGTTATTTTTAGAGGAGGGGTCTTGCTCAGGCTGGTCTTGAACTCCTGAGCTCAAATAGTCCACCTACTTTGGCCTCTGAGAGTGCTAGGATGATAGGTGTGTGCTACCAGACCTGGCCTTTACTTATTATTTCAGGGATATTTTTGTTTACCTAGTTGGAACTGTTCGTACTGCATGAATAATGTTGAGGAATACTGAGAAGTTCTACTTCTACCAAAGTCATGATCAACATCACACATCTCTTTATCTTTATTCTAGCATCATTCTTCTTCATTTCACCATTTTTTCAGGTCGATGTAGCAATATGTAGTTTACTACATGTGTTAAATTAGAGCCAAAGGGCCTAATGGGAATCTAATCATGAACACCAGACAATCTAACATTTAGGGAGATTCTACAAAATACCTGGCCTGTGCTCTTCAGAAATGTCAAAGTCATGATAACAAGAGAAACTCAGCAACTGTTATAGATCAAAGAAGACTAAAAGACATGACAATTAAGTGCAAATCCTGGTTTCATAGGAACAGTAACAGACCTCCTGGGAACAACTAGTGAAATCTGAGTAAGTTGTATGCTAGAACCTAATTCTAATAGTCCTGTATCCATGTCAAGATCTTGCCTTTAATAAATAATTATACTGTGGGTAGATAAAATAATTCTTTAATCTAGGAGATAAACTGAAATATTTTGGGGATCTCATGTCTGCAATTTATTCTCAAACAGATCAAGAAAAAAGCATCTGAACATATAAAGCAAATATTAGTAGGTCTAAAGACAGACAGACTATACCAATAATAGTAGTGGATTTCTTTTTTTTTAAGTTTTATTTTATTTATTTATTTGTTTATAGACAAGCCTCACTCTTTTGCTCCAGGTTAGAATGTTATGGCATCAACCTAGCTCATAGCAACCTCAAACTCCTAGTGATCCTCCTGCCTCAGCCTCCCATGTAGCGGGACTACAGGTGCCCACCACAATGTCTGGCCAATTTTCATATTTTTACTTACTCTTACTCGGGCTGGTCTCAGACTCCTGAGCTCAAGGGATCCTCCTGCCTCAGCCTCCCACCGTGCTAGGATTCCAGATGTGAGCCACTGCACTCAGCATTGTAGGGGATTTCTACTCCCCACTTTCAGCAATGGGCAGATCATCCAAACAGAAAAATTAATAAAGAAACATGGGACTTAAACTGCACCAAAAGCTTAATGGATCTAATAGATATTTATAGAACATTTCACCCATCAGAATACACATTCTTCTTAATAGCACATGGAACTTTCTTCAGGATAGATTGTATGTTAGGCCACAAAATAAGCTTCAATCTATTTTTAAAAATCATATCAGGTATCTTTTCTACCACAATGGAATAAAACCAGAAATCAATAATAAGAGGAAGTTTTGAAACCCTACAAATGCATGAAAATTAAACAACATACTTCTAAATAACTGATGGATTATTGAAGAGATTAAAAAGGGAAGTTAAAAAATTTCTCGAGGCAAATGAAATGAAAACACAACATTCCAAAACCTGTAGTACATAGCAAAAACAGTTCTGAGGGAATTTTATAGAAATCAACACGTACATCAAAAAATAGATTTCAAATAAATAATCTAACATTGCAGCTCAAAGAATTAGAAAAGCAAGGCTTGGCGCCCATAGCACAGTGGTTAAGGCACCAGCCACATACACCAAGGCTGGCAGGTTCGAACCCAGCCGAGGCCAGTTAAACAACAATGAGAACTGCAACAAAAAATAGCTGTGGGTTGTTGCAGGTGCCTATAGTCCGGCTACTTGGGAGGCTGAGGCAAGAGAATTGCAAGCCCAAGAATTTGAGGTTGCTGTGAACTGTGACACCATGGCACTCTACCAAGGGTGACATCGTGAGACTCTGTCTTGAAAAAAAAAAAAAGAAAGAAAAGAAAAGCAAGAACAAAGTAAACCCAAAACTGGAAAAAAGAATGAAATAATAAAGATCAAATCAGAAATAAACAAAAATAGAGACTAAAAAATATACTAAGGATCAAAGAAACAAAGAGCTCATTATTGGAAGAGATAAAGTCTACAAACCTTTAGCTAGTCTAAGAAAAAAAGATTCAAATAAAATCAGAGATGAAACGGGAGGCATTACAACTGATATCATAGAAATACAAAGGATCATAAGAGACTATTATAAACCATTATATACCAGCAAGTGAGAAAACCTAGAAGAAATGGATAAACTGGTCTCACACAGCCTACCAAATTTGGATCATGAAGAAATAGAAACCTATTGACTCAGTAATAAAAAGTCTCCTAATAAAGAAAAGCTCCACTGCTGAATTTCACTGCTGAACTCTACCCAAGATTTAAAGAAGAACTAATAACAATTCTTTTCAAACTTTTCCAAAAAATTGAAGAGGAGGGAATTCCTCCAAACTCATTCCATGAGGCCATTACCCTGACACCAAAATGAGGAAGGGACACAACAGAAACCTAAAACTACAGGCCAATCTCCCTGAAGAACATAGATACCAAGAGCCGCAATAAAATAAATATCAGCAAACCAAATTCAAAAGTACATCAAGTAGGCCATTCATCAAACAGACCAAAAGAAGAGCCCCTACATACTGAGACAATGAGAAAAGAATAAACATAAAGTTAGATATTAACATTAGGGGAATTTAGTTGAATTCTTTGTACTGTTCTTACCACCTGTTTTCTTTGAGACAGGGTCTCCCTCAGTCACCCGGGCTAGAGTGCAATGTCATGATAGCTCACTGCCACCTCTAATGCCTGGACTCACAGATCCTTCTGCCTCAGCCTCCTGAGTAGCTAAGAGTACAGATGCAAACCACCACACTTGGCTAATTTTTCTTTTGAAGAGGCAAGGTCTCGCTCAGGCTGATCTCAGACTGGGTTCAAGTGATCCTCCCACTTTGGCTTCCCAAACTGCTGGGATTATAGGCATGAGCCACCATGCCCAACCCTATTCTCACACCTTTTAAGTTTGAAAATGTGTCAAAATAAAAACAAAATAAACTAATGGAAGATCTTTAAAGTTTCCAAATTGTTTAAGAAGGTTTAACAATATAACACATAAATGTTACTCTGTAATTAAAAAAAGAAAAGAGAGAGATAGCATGGCCTACTAGGGGTAATCTAGAGGAAGACGCCCTGCCTGTGTGACTCCTTGTTCTGTCACTAGCGGAGTGATCTGAAGTTAGCTATTTAACTTCTAAGTTCCCTCACCTGTACAAGAAGCATAATACTACTGCAAGTTACCTACCTCACAAGGTTGTTATAAAATCTGAATGAGCAAATATTTGCAGAGGACTTGGGACAGTGCCTGACACAAAGTGTTGTATAAAGTGTTTGTTAAATGAATAAATTTAGAAAAGTGTTTGTTAAATGAATACATTTAGAAAACTTTTTAGAGAAGTTTTAATGTCAAAATCACCTTTAGGAAGAGCAGTACTTTAAGCTTTAAAAAATTCTAGAAATATCTGATTTGGAATCTTATTAGTCTCTTCTTTGACTAACGTGGGATTCCTAAAGTCTCCTTTGGTAATTTCTTGTGCTAATTTCTTAGTCTGTTTCATATCAGGGAACTGTAAATTGCACTGGTTTTCTACAACAAACATTTAACACAGTTCTTTTATGATCTTTATTATGTTCAATTATTCAATGCATATAGTTAGCATGACTAAGTCAAATGCTACAGGAGGCATAAAGATGCATAAACATTTCTAACTTCAAGGAATATACAAATTAGAGGGGGGATTCAGTAAGCACAAAAATGGTTATAATACAACATGAGGTTTGGAGAAGTAAAAAGTGTTAGAGGGGTTACAAGAAGGAAAGATGACATGTGGTTGCAAGGAGCTAAAAAGGTTTCACAGAGGACGAGGCCACTGCATGAGGCTGAAGGATGGACAAGAATTTGATAGGCCAAAGACAGACCAGGAAGCATAAAAGACAGGCATGGAACAAGGAACGGCCAGCGGTACCTTGGGCAAATTATTTGAAGTTGAAAGAGATTTAAAGTTAAATTTTAAACTGTCGTAAGCTTTGTTGCCTTATCCACAGAATAGGCATAAAATAGTCTCCCCTATTACAGAGTAGATGAGAGATGTGATGCCTGCGTACTATTTGGCACAGGGTCCAACAGTAAATGCTCGTTATATATGCTATACATCTACATCATGCTGTATTATTTGGGATATACATTCATTGGAATTCAGGCTATAGTAGGGAACTAGCTACATGTACTATATTAAAATATTGGATTAATATTGAGTAGTGGGAATGGAGGTGGAAGGAAGGTACAAAGTCACAGTTGACAGACATCACAAAGGTAGAATTGATGTGCCTGACCACAGGTTAAGAAATAAAATAAGAAGAAGCTGCGTTGATGTCAGGGTTTCAACCTGGGGTGCTAGAAGTATAGTAAAGTCCTGAATGGGGCAATGGGAAGGGAAATGAACTTTTGCTATAGTCTGTAAACTCCAGGCACTGGGAAAGTGCTTGATTCCTGTCATCCCATATTCCAAAACCATTGCTTTGGCCAGATCATACTTTAAAATATATAAGAGTACTCGCTGTTTGCAATATTATAAGATGAATATACTATAAAAGCTATTTTTTAATATGGATTTTACATCAAGCTTATCTAAAAACTAAATTATACCTGTATCTATAAATCTCAAAGATAATGTTTGCATGTCTTCACGATTATAACAATACAACAGCTAACTATTTATTGAATGAACAGTTCCCTGAGTACCAGTTTTTTACTAGGTCCAATTGTCTTCTTGACTTAGTTGCCTTTAATTCAAGGCTTCTTATCCATCCTATGAGAAATAGTTACAAGAAGAAAGCTATTCTCAGGTATCGGTCTATTCCCCACACACCTGAAATTATACTGGAGCTGTGGAAGTGGAGGGCAGGGGGTTCCCTTGTATATCATGCCATCTGTGTAAATCATGTTCTCACTGAGAACAAGTGAAGTGTGTGACAAGCCCTAGTGCTTTTTTTGAATAAATCATCTTGGCCTTAATGATCAGAGGCTTCTCTGGTTTAATTGAAATTGCATTCTCAGATTGAATTAAGATACTGTTTACTCTTTCATTTCTTTTAAACAGAACTATTGATCTTTAAACATTTAAATAGCATATTTGTCTGACATTTTAGAAGTGAAAAAAATTTTTTTCATGTGTGATTTTCCAATAGGCCTATGAATTAGGGCAAGTACTATCAATTCTATTGAGAAGGAAATAGAGGAACACCAAGTCCAAAATCAGGCAATGTTGAGTGTTCTTCCTCTTCCATCTGCCTACCTTGCTGAATTCACTCCACGCTGGTTTTCTCCCAGGCTCTCTGAGTTTCTCAGTTGACAGTTTGGACACCCCACCCCACCCCCGACCCCCAGTCTCTGGTACTTCACCAGCTGAGGAATTGAGTTTCTTTCCCAAATCTGCTTACTTTCTGTATTCTTTTGAAGCAAATAAAAAAGGATTATCTGTTTGTTCTTTTCATTTAGGTGAATTCAGAAAGATAGGTGGGACTGCTAACTTACAAGTACTTTTACTGTATAGATGGGATAGCAAAGAACTGTTGCCTCAAATGGCTTCTGTGGGGGACATTATGGAAAATGAAAAGCCATGGTTCTCTTACTATTACAATAGTGGCCTGGTCAAGAGATGAACTATGAGATAGAACTTAACAAATTTACTGAGATAACCATAGGGTCTTCCAGGTTTCCTCAGTGTAATGAAGAAAGTTAAACCCTGTCCCATTTCTGGCTGGATTCGAGATTCTAATGCCTGGACACAGGTGAAATCTTTGGTGCTATTTCTATGAAAGAGATGAGCACTGGTTAAAATTTTTGCTCTGCATTATTTAGTAAACCCATGAAAAGGTTTTGAAATGGTTCTCACATACAAAAATGAAGTTCATATAGGAAAAACTGTATTTTATAATATGTCACAGGACTAGATAAAAAAACTGTATTTTAAATAATTTTTGTTTGATCCCACTAGACAGAATATTAGTATATTACTTTTGTCTCCCTTTACCTTTTCTCTTAAACCATGTCTGTTTAATTAAAAATACAGTGGAGATAATTATTTACTTTCACAAAATTTTCCTAGTGATACAACTTTTGAAAATGATGAAAAATGAAATATGGCTAATATGGCTTTCTCAATGTGCTTGTGTCTTTCGTGACTAATTCCAATCTCAAGGTCAACTATGGAAATGGTATTCTCTATGCGTGGTGGTTTCCATCATGTTGCTCTTGGCTTACTAAGATGATAACTGACCCTCAGTCAGCAGTTTCGTTGGAGAAAAACATTTTTGGTGAGTAGGAGACATGGTTTAACCATGAGACTGGCTGGAAGAATTCAATTTACCTTTACCATAAATCGATTGTAAAATATGCCTTAAACTTGCTTTAAGAATTTGTCTCCTAATTCTTCTCTTGCTCTTGGGTGAATTAAGAAAGATAGGCAGGACTGCCAATTTATGGTTTAACGTTTGCCTTTAATTTGTTTCTAGGTGACATCTTCCATGTATGGAGATGACTTCTGTAACGCACTGGATTTTTAAAGAAATTCTAACTGTACTTCTTATTTTAACTATTCAGTCACCATACTTCTGAAACACAGTAATTGAAAAGAATTAAAGTCATCACGATCACGGCAATCCTGTGAGTTGCCGATGCTGTGGTGATGGAGCTGGAGGCATGTTATCTGAAAGCATTGGATTCACGATATCTGGACAGTCTATAAATCACAGTGATTATTTGCAAAGATATTCTTTCTTTTCTCTCTCTCTTCCTTTGTAAGAAGAAAATAAATTATGCAGGTCCATTAATCTGCACTGGTCAGACGCATGGGTAGAGCATATTCTTAGGAAAAGTAAATTTGCAGTTCAATTGTGTAGGACACACACAAAGGGGGCAAAATGCCCAGCCCATTTCGCTTTCAGCAATTATAAAGTACCTACGTACTAATGAAGCTCTGGGAATCATTTGTTTGGGGTTATCTTAAAATTTAAGGAAAGATAATGTATGTTTCTAAAATTAATCCAGTGGGTTTAATTTGGCTTTAAAAAAATGATCATAAACACTAAGACCTGAGATGAGATAATCACAAAAATTTAGATGGCAATACATACTGTTCTCTTATTTTTGGTAAGTGGGCATTTTGTATAAAAGCTGTATCTGAGACACATTACTGGAGTAAAATGTTCAGATTCCATCCAATATTTTTAATGTTTACACAGACATGGTGAGGATGTCAGGCACATTAATTCTCAGTACTGTATGTTCTTTTGGAGTATTTTCAAGGGGCAGGAAAAAAGGCAAAGCTGATTAATTATGGAAATAGCCAGTTATCTTAAGAATGTTAAAACCTATAAAACCAGCCTTGAAGACTGAATTTTAAAACGAACGGTGCTACTCACATACACAGACTTTTAGCGTACCATGAGTTCATAGTCCTTTCTGAATTATTCTCATTGTTTCCCATTATCTCTCTTTTTCGAAGTTAAAATGTTAGTATGAAGACTGAAGTGAGGAAGAGGTTTAGCTAAAGATAATTACTTGAATAGAACTATTCCCTAATATTTTAAGCAGGAGAACAAATATTGAATGAAGGGGTGGTGAGGTACACCACTTGCAGCCTGCTCTAAATGAATAGTCACAAGAACAATAGCAGAAAAGACAATTATTTTGGTATTTGGAAAAGAAAAGCCAATGTCTGATCGCTTTAGGTCACATTAAGAAAGACACAAAATATAAAGTATGAAGGTAGGACCATATAATAAAATCAGACTCATTATACACGCTAAGCGTTTCCTAGATTGTTATTTTCAAATTCGGAATTTTCAAGAGCCCTTCAGTAAGTTTGTTGAAAGCCGAGCGGGTGCAGCTTGGCGTGAATTCACAGCTGTTTAACATCTCAAGGCTTTTCAAGGAACTCGGCTGCTAATTGGTCCCAAAGCCAATTTGAGTTGTCTTGTCACGCAAGGGGAACTCAAAATGTTGACTGGGCTACGGCTTGTCAAATGCAACTTCTACAAATCGTGATCCGGATTCTTTTTCAGGAGATTCTGGACAGAGCCATTTAGTGACTGTTAAAAACTTAAATATCAAGTTCTCAAGTGGAAATCTGCCAATTCTTGAGGAAAGAAGAGATGGTTTGGAGATTTGAAGAACACCTTAAGAGGCATCAGGAAACAACCACACAAAGGGAAGGATTTTCATACAGAGCATTTCTAGGGATCTAACAGTTCGCCAGCAGTGCTGCTGTGCTAAAAAATCTTCAGGAGTTAGTATAAATCATGCTTTTTTCTTCTTGAACTTCTCTTTCTTCAAATTGGGTAATAATTATCCCGTGAGGTGTGTGTTGTAAGTGACCTGGCTTAAACCTGGGAGTACAGGCTAATTCCAGGGAGAATCCAGGACAGATTTAGCAAAAAGCTACAACGCACTTGGGACTAAAGAACGTTCCCGTAGCTTTTTCCTGATTATTATTTTTTTCCCAGTAACAAAATAATTAGTGTGAAATAACTGCACTGTAGGTTAGTAACAAAACAAACAAATAGGGATTGCACGTATGCCTTTAATAATATCTGAAAACAAAAATAAAGATGGCAAATACATACGATTCAGATGACCTTGGGAATGCTGCACGAGTACATCATGAAGATTAGGGAGCAAAGCCCTGGAAATTACGTCGAAACAAAAGGAAATTTTCTCAACGCACAGGAGGAAATTTTTTATTTTCTTGTAAGAGGAAACTAATCAGACAGTTTTTTTCCTCAGAGTGTTCCAAAAGGGAGCTGGGGGTGGGGAGGAGCCACAGTATTTTAATCCACGGTGCAATCGGTAATTCTGCTCGATATTGTTGCAATTTTCCAATATGTGTAGAAGGTAGAAAATAGAATCAAGAGGGCTGGAAATATTAAAAGAAAAAATTTGATTCTAGTGAAACAGCGAGAAAACGAAAGTCGCACGCTGCCTTTATTATTCCTCATAAAGGCTATGGCTGAAGGAGCCAAAAGCATCAAAGTCTCTGTGGCGCAATCGGTTAGCGCGTTCGGCTGTTAACCGAAAGGTTGGTGGTTCGAGCCCACCCAGGGACGGCTCTCGTTTTACGAGCTGCTCCCCGGTAGTTTTGCAGAAATCGCAGTGTCCAGGCCTCTGGGGTAAACTGGGGTGGATTTTTCAGGGACCGGAGCGGAGAAACCACGGACTTTCACATCGCGCGGCCCAACCGCGGAGGGCTCTTCGGCTTCCGGCTGTGCCTCCTCCAGCCGCCTTCCTCTCCCGGAGGCAGGGAGAGCGCTGCCTGCCCTGCCCGGGGTTGTGCGCGTGGGCCTCGGCCTCGCCAGTTCCCGTGGCTGCCGAGCGGGCCCGGGCGGCGAGCGCCGGGGGCGCGCAGGGGGCGCTCAGGGGCTGCGCGGTCTCATTAGCCGCGCGCGCCCGCTGCCCCAGCTCGGGGCGTTCCCGGAGGCGCGCGCGGGGGGAGGGTGCGCGCTCCCGGCTGCTCTTCTAACTCAGTACCCCTAAAATGTCCTACGGCTGCCCAAAGCAGCCTAATTTAAAATTCTCATTTTGCTGCAGCTTGGGGCCCCCTTTTGTCTGTTCCTCGTCAGCGTTAACACATACTCCGTTTATGCTTAACATGAATTGTTACTGCTGTTAATACCTTCAGAAATAATTTTCGTCATAATAAATCCTTTGCCAGATCGTGAGAGTATTTACTGTGTATTTTACTTTTTTTAACTAAAATGCTAGAATTTTGTACAGAATGGAATCTGCGCTGCTGCAAAATTTCTCATGGATGCAGAAAACCTATTTTATCACACTACGATTGTTAAACTTAAGACAAAGTATGAGAATGATTAAAAATGAAGCTGCTACCATATTTTGCTTCAATATTCCATAAGTTTCTACCTTTTATTTCACAAAATGCAAAACCTCGAAAGAGTTTACTTGCTTCTCTAAATATGCACTGCCTTTGAGATGTAATCATAGTTTCATCATAATAAATACTGTCTTGTAAATACTGTCTTGTGTATGTATTACAGAAATTTGAAAGGCAGTTTTGAATAGAAATGTTGAGAACCGATAGGACTTATCCTGCACACATATTGTTTTATACTTTTTAAAAACTATTTCCCCCTTGGTTAAAGCATTAATAAAGGCTAACATTTTTTTGAGCACTTCACTACTTGCCAGCCGCCTTTGTGAGTGGCTTCGTGCATTAATATATGTAATCCTTGCGACCCTGTCAGGTCCCCTAACTACACAGATGAGGCAACTCAGTACAGTGTAGCTGAGTAATTTGCCTGAGGTGCAGTTTGTCACCTAGGTAATTGGGCCTCATAGCAGAACTCTCACTGCTGTTCGGTCTACTTAGAAGTTCTCTCCTCTAAAATAGAGCTACTTGGTTAATTGGCTAATTTAAAATCAAACGTGAGATTTTTATGAAGTTTTTATGATACATTATGATGGATTCTTTGACCCCAAGGTGTTTGGGAATTGGTGCACCCATGTAGTCCTCTGTTGCGGGACACTTTTGTGAATACTACCAGGGTTTGCACTTGACAGGTGCCTAGGTGACAATTTTTTAATTTGACCCAAAAGTATATTCTACTTCTTTCTATTTGGAAGATTAATGGGATTTAGAAGAACTACGTGAGAATGAGACAGGGCTCTGATGTAAGTAGGTGATGTTATTATGTGGACGAAAGCTGAGGGCAATTTCTCCTAGTTGGCCCTTTCAGACAGATGAGATAGATGGGCAACATTTTGGAAAAATAGCTTAATATTTATGGATTCATTGCTTTATAAAAATTTAATGTGTATTGGTTGTAGATGGTGCAATAACTAGGAAGCGTTATTTTGTCCTTAATTTCTTAGATCTGTAATACCAACCAAGCCCAGATAAACATAGAGATCATTTTGATTAATTAAAGTCTGAGTAGCATTTAAAAGGATATGTTGTTAATCTGAGTATGCAAATATGTTCCTATGATTGATAATAAACCGTTGTATACTTAAGCTACATATATAAAATCAGAGGGGGACTCACTGGAATAATGTAATAAAGGATGAACCAATTGCTATGGTTTAAAAGTTCATTGGAGAATGTAATATTCATACAATTCAAAAAAGGACAAGACAGATAATCCATAGATGAAAATCAAATATGTGTCGGTCAGAAAAGTTATGAAAATTATCCTTTAAAAATGTGCGAGTGTTGCTTTGGCCCCATATTGGAGGCTAGAAGGAAGCCACAAAGTTCATGTCTTTGTTTTTATTTCCAACACTCGTGTCTGAAGTCATGTGATGCAAAGTTTAGGGAAAAAGGCCTGAAGACCCTAAACTAATCTCTTTTATGCATGCATAAAACATGATAAGAAATAATGCGAACATGAACTTGAATTTTATTTCACTAAATTTTTGTGGACGTGAGGTCTAAAATATTATTGAGTTTATAGCTACAATTGACAGAACAGGGATAAATTGGTGGTAGCATATACTAAATACATTTAACTAGAAAATAGCTTAAGAAGTTGAAACATTTTAAATAATTAGGAATGTTAATTTTGGGCTCTGCGCCCATAGCACAGTAGTTATGGCGCCAGCCACATACACTAAGGGTAGGTTTGAACCTGGCCCAGGCCAGCTAAACAATAATGACAACTACAACCCAAAAATAGCTGGGTGTTGTGGCAGGCCCCTGTAGTCCCAGCTGTTTGGGAGGCTAAGGCAAGAGAAATGCTTAAGCCCAAGAGTTTGAGGTTGCTGTGAGCTGTAACGCCACAGCACTCTCTAAAAAATGTTAATTTTGTCAGCTGGATTATTTCATTTAAAGTGTTTCAAGTTGATCTCTTTTGGTAGTGTGAATGTATTTTATGGTTTTATACATTGAAAATAAGTGTTGAATTTACAGAAACACGATGGGAATGAACCAGACCTGTTAATCATTCTAAATACTTAAACCTTATTTATTTATTTTTAACTTTTTTTATTGAGGTACATACATAATTTACCATCTTTATCATTTTATGTGTACATATCAGAGGTAATAAACACATTTCTATTCTTTCTTTTTTCCTCCCCCTTCCTCTCCCCTTACCTTTTCCCCTTTCCTGCTCCTGACTTCTGCTATTCACCAATCTACTTTGTATTTTCATTAGATCTGCTTTTCTTTTGCTCCCACGTATGATGTAAACATGTGATATTTATCTTTCTGTATTTGGCTTATTTCATTTAACATAATGGCCTCTGTTTCCATCCATGTTAGTGGAAATGAAGGAATTTCATTCATTTTTATGGCTGAATAATATTTTGTGTTTATACACCACATTGTCTTTATCCATTCATCCACCGATGGGCACTTAGGTTGATTCCATATTTTGGCTCTTGTGAATAGTTCTACAAAATATTTCTCTGATGCTTCATGATGTTAAGCACTTTTTCATATACTTGCTGAACATTCGTGTGTCTTCTTTGCCCATTTTTAAAATCGTTTTTGGTGTTTGGGGGTTTTGTTCGTTTGTATGGGTTTTTTTGTTTGTTTGCTTGGTTGGTTGATTTTTGGCTATTGAGTTGTTTGAGCTCCTGTATATTCTGATTATTAATCCTTTATCAGGTGGGGAGTTTCCAAATATTTTCTCCCATTCTGTGGGTTGTCTATTCACTTTATTGTTTCCTGTGCTGAGCAGAAACTTCTTAGCTTGATGTAATCCTAATTGTCTATCTTTGCTTTCATTGTCTATACTTTTGAGGTCTTATACAAGAAATCTTTGTTCGGACCAAAGTTTTCTTCTAGTATGTTCACAGTTTCAGGTCTTACATTTAAGTCTTTAATCCATTTTTATTTGATTTTCATGTATGGTGAGAGATAGGGGTCCAGTTTCCTATTTTTATAGCTTAAATTATTGGTAAAAATTATTAAAATGTTAATTGAAATGTAATTAAAAATGGAATTTTATTAAGCATAAATTCACATGGAAATTCACATGAGTTACAAAGAATATGACTGAATATATTTTTACAAAGTTAATATGCCTTTGTAACCAACATCTGAATGAATAAAACAGTATTAACATCCCAGAAGCCCCTCTCATATCCTTTTACAAAGTCACCAAAATGTAACTTTTAAACTATAAACAGATGGATTATTAGGTTAAAATGTGAATTTTAAGTTATCAAGACTAAAAATTAAATTTACTACTAAACCTTATGTTTCAGTCTGCTCCGGCTGCTGTAAAAAACACCACAGACTGTGTGGTTCAAACAACAAACATTTATTTCTCATAGTTCTAGAGCTGGGAAGTCTAATATCAAGGTGCCAGCAAAGTAGGTTTCATTCTGTTGACTCTTCTCTTGGCTTGGAGGAGGCTGTTATCTTGCTGTGTGCCCCATGTCATCTCCTTTTAAGCATGCGCCTGGGGCAGGGACATTTAGCTCCCCAGTATTTTTTGTAAGGGCACTCATTCCATTACAAGGGCTTCACCTTCCTGATCGAATGTAACTCTAATTACCTCCCAAAGACCCCATCCCTGAATTGCATCACACTGGGAGCAAGGACTTCAATATATGCAATATATATTACATTTTGGGGGAACATAAAAATTCACTTTATAACATCTCTCAGAGGAGGACTAACATTTGAAGATTAGAAAAAATAAGAGAAATTAGAAATCAGTTTTACACGTCTACTCACTTATGACCTATTTAAATTAATTCAATTTTTATTTTGAAAATAAATTTTAAAACCAACAGAGTCTTTATTGAGGCTGAAGCTAGATAGATTTGCTAATTATCAAATTTCATGCTTCAGGTGGAACATAATTTTGCCCATAATGCAGAGTGGAGGTAATAGACTTGTACACTTTCTTCAGGGAAACATATTTTATTGATGTATATAATAACATACTTTGCATCATCGGTTGCATTTTTAATACAATTTTAATGCTCTGAACTCGGAGGATATCTCATAAAGACTTTTCAATGGTCTTTATTCCAGAAATTATTCAGGAAACTTTGTATTTGGCCTAGATTCTTGGACCAAAAATAGCCAAATGGGAAGGCAGGCTTCCTAATGAAATAGTCTTGAGACCATAAAGCAATAACTAGGTTAAAAAAGTCTCACTAGGGACCTATTCTATTTACAAAACAAGTGAAAAATATTGGAAAGATTATTTGGTTTGTGCCTCCTACTGCTATCGCATTTTATTAGATAAGGCTCAGATTTTTTATAGGACATTTGAAAACCACATATATTAGAAATTTCAGAAGAGGAGTTATTTATAATTTCTACTTTCCTCTCTGATGTCTTTAAGTTCTAATGTATTATGATATATTAAATAGGATATTGTGTAACAACAGAAAAAATGGACAATGCAAGTTATTTACTAGTTGGTTGAATTGGCTGTCTTCTTTGTGGCTGGTACAAGTTTTGGAAAACTCACAAAATCTTATGGTACCCAAAGAATCCCACCAAGTGCTTTACAGATTCCACCACACTGTGGTTGATGTTACTGGGAATGCCAGCCCTAATTCTTAATTAACCAAGTAATCAAGAATACAGTATGTTTTTAGTTAAAGTTTTCAATTTTAGTAACCTAAGACATCTATTCACAATAAAAAATACTCAGACTATTGTTATTAAAATTGCTGGTTGAATTAAATGTATGATTGACTAAATGTTTGGGACATGGGATTAAAAAGTGACATGGTCAAACACATGAACATTTAAGTAGCATTAATTAGCACACCATTTAGGTAGAGGGGGAAAACAAATGCCCTAAAACTGTTCTTGGTTAATATGATATAATAACTTATTGGATTTTCCTGTCACCTAAACGTAACAAAATAACAAAACCCTTACAATTTATTTGTGCTTTCAGAATGGGTAACCACAGAAAATTCCATGAAGGATTTAAAAATTTTTTTAGTTTTAGAGACATGTTGGAGCTCTGTCGCCTAGTCTGGTGTGAAGTGGCATCATCCTGGCTCATTCCTGTGCTCAAGGGTTTCTTGTGCATCAGCCTCCTGAGAATCTGGGACTACAGGCATGTGTCTGTATTAATGTATGGAGGTTTCAAACATTTCTTCTCATAAATCTCACCTTTCTTCCCCTTCAAGGGGGCTTTTTGGAAATAAAAAAAAGTGGACTATTATCGTGAATTCAGGCAAAAGTAAGTTGTTTATTGAGATGCACGCAAACTGAAAAACCTAAATTTGGAACAAAACAGTTACAAACATGATTAAATAAAAACAAGCAACCTTTAATTGCGTTAATTAGGGAGTCACAGAAAGAAATGAGCCCTTCCATCGGAAAGCTTTAAATTGAAAATTATGATTAGTACTGTGGTTACTTTAGCTTTAAGCTTGAATCATTGTGTAGTTTCTAAAAACAAGACGTGCCGTATTATATCTTAAAAGCTCTTTAATTTTTAAAAACCCTAGAGAGCCTTTAAGTGAAACTTAATTAAAATTCAAATCAACCTTAGATGTGTATCCAAGACAGTTTTCAAAAGACCCAGACAGCCCATTGTGCTGATTGATTCACTCACTTTCTGATGTTGCCATCTTCAAGTTGTTCACGTTCAGGAAAGTACCTACTTGGCCAGCAAACCTGGAAACACATGGGGCGTTTTTGGTTGATGCAATGATTTGATACAGGGTACTCCTGGCACCTAGAGGAGGGGGCTGGGTGCCCTTGATTTGGTTCTGCACAATGAAAAATCATCCTGTCCTGCTAGAGTTCAAAAGATGCAGTGAACAATATCCTACCACAAATATGGCAGGAGTATACTTTAATACGAATGTAAATCAGCAGACTTGCAGTGTGAAGGAAGACAGCAAAGTTTTATAATACACTGTACAAAAAGGCTTCTTGTATAATATAATACACTGTACAATACACTGGATAATACACTGTACAAAAAAGGCTTCTTATTTCAGAGAAAGCCCTTATTGGGAGGAAAGCTGAATGACATAAAGATATTGTGTCAGAATGACTGAAAAACTTACTCTCTCAGTAGATCCTGTCTTCATTCGAAGTTTTGTTATTTTGTTCATCATACGTCTTTGGCATTTATTTGAGATTTTAAAAGGCGGCATTAAAATATTCCTGACTGTAAATTTAAGAAGCCCTTAAATTTTGTGCCCAAAGTGAGTGGCTCACTCCTCTCACCTTGGAGCCAGCCACGATGTACGTGGTTTACAGGGGAAAGGGTTTTAGTGTACACATGCAGTTAATGTAAAAGCAAGAAAATCAAAATCACATCGTGTAATTCAAAGATTTGAGAATTCCCTTACTAGACTTAGAAACCAAATACGGGGTGTCCATAAAGTTTGTGTGCAATTTAAAATTTATTGATGGCCAAGAATTCAAGATTAAGTGCATACAATTTTAAATTGCACACAAACTTTATGGACACCTCATGTTATTAAGAAGTACCAAGAATACAGTACATTTTATTAATAAATGTTATTTAAAAATATTTCACATTATTGCCATTCTGCAGATTTAATTTCTTTGTAGTGCAATAAGAAATTTATGATATGAAAATCACATCTTAAAATTATTTATCTGATGGTTGCCTATTGTTTTCCATTCTTGCCCGATATAGCTCTGATGTCAATCACACAACTTCTTTATTTACTTCTTTCTAAAAATCCATCCATTCATTCTCTATAGCTGTCGAAAGATGTGCTCTCCAAAGTCTTTTAAGTACTGGCGGCTAAAAACAGGCTTTGAATGTGGTAGAATTTTGAAGTAATGGATGTTTTCTGTAGTCACATAGGATATTAATTTGATTTTACACTTTACCAATAGCCAGATCATTTCTGAGGATATGGATATCGTGTTTCCTCTCTCATTTGTTCTTATTATTTCTTTAAATTACACAGAAATACATCTGATACACTGTTACTTATCCTAGCACTATTTTCATTCTTGTTGTGTCCTCTTGTGCTTCTGTTCATTTCAGAATATCTCTTATATGAGATGACTTATTATCTTTTCTTAAATTAAAACATAATCATTTGGTCAATGTAAGTATTTGGCTATTTTAATAGATCTTTTTCAGTGTAGTCATAGCTGAACCTTTACTTATTGGAAGACATATTTCATGAATTGTTTTCTCTGTTTCTTTGTTAAATGATAGTTAGTGTACCATTTACTTTTCTTTCTTTCTTTCTTTCTTTTTTTTTTAGAGACAGAGTCTCATTTTGTCGCCCTCTGTAGAGTGCTGTAGCCTCACAGCTCACAGCAACCTCCGTCTCTTGGGCTTAGGTGATTTCTCTTGCCTAAGCCTACTGAGTAGCTGGGACTACAGGCGCCCGCCAGAATGCTGGGCTATTTTTTTGTTGCAGTTTGGCCAGGGCCGGGTTTGAACTCATCTCCCTCAGTATATGGGGCCCACACCCTACTCACTGAGCCACAGGCGCCCCCTACCCTTTTTATTTTTATATAGTTCGACTATATTATCCAAGAGTTTCATTTCAGAATATGTGATAGATTATGTTTCCAAAGATGGCCATAGCAATATCTCCTATTGCATATGTTGAGTTTTTGTTTTTTCCAATATAACCTTGACGTTCCAACATCAAGAGGTGGAGTCTGTTTTCCCTTTCTTTGAATCAAGGCTGGTTTTGTGGCTTGTTTGGGCCAGTAGAATGCAGCAAAATAATGTTATATAGCTTTGAGGGCTTGGCCTTAAGAGGTTGGCTGCATTTACCTTTGCTTCTGGGAATGCTGCTTTTTGGACCCAGCTGCCATGCCATTGAGATAGGGAACCAGCAGGCCCTTCCCTATAAAGTGTCATAAGACCCGAACTTGATAAATCAAGAGACAGGAGAAACTGGCCCAAACCAGCTAGAACTCAGCTGGCCATGAAAAATGACCTCAGGTTTCCCTCACTGCTAATTATACCCTGCTTATGATGTAGTTGTTACTAAAAGAAACTCCCACCAGCACCATGACAGTTTGCAAATGCTATAGCAACTCAAGGAAGTTACCCTGTACAGTTTAAAAATGAAAGGAACCCTGGATTCCAGGAACTTCCTGCCCTTTCCCCAGAATTCTTATGAGTAACTCCCTCCACTTAACATAAAATTAAATAGAAGCTATAAAATAAGACCCTAAACACACATGGTGCTACTTGGAGTTGCTGAGAGATGCCTGGTGCCTTGGCTATGGGGCAGCCTCCTTTTTTTCTTTTCTTACTTTGATAAACTTGCTTTTCCTTTATTCTGTTGGCTCACTATTGAATTCTTGTCCTTCAAATACACCCTAGATTTGGGGTCCACTTTTCTGTATCACTATGAAGAAGCCAGAGAAGTCACAGGAGGGGCTGAGCTGGAAGAGAAGGGGGCCTGGGCCAATAGCCCCAGCTGAGCTCCCATTATGGGTTGAGGTGATTATGACTTCTTAAGGGTCCCAGAGCCCCCACTGACAATATGTAAAGCAGAAGAACTGCCCATTCAACCCACAGAATCATGAGAAGTAACAAATTGCTGTTTGGTTTATTTCAACTCAACAGATAAACAAAATAGGCTATCAAAGGGAGTCATTACAGAATATTTGTTATTAAAAAAAAATTGGTAAATCTGACATGGTTGAGAACCCCTGTCTCAGTAAACACTTTGGGAATTTTAAAAGATTCAACCACTTATATGTTTGGTTTTTTTTTTTTTCCTAAGAGGAGTCATTTGGATTAAAAACTAATCAATTCCTAGCTTTTAAAAGAGAACCGATAAGGCAGAAATTTGCCTCATCAATTTCTGAATTTTTCTTATTTCTTCCCATTTTGTTTAAGTGAGAAGTTCATCATTTTCTCCTGGAAGACAAAAACTATGGCTAGAGTTAAGACTGGGGTGGCCAGGTCACAAACTGGAGGGTCTCTCCTCTTATGTTCAGCAGTCCTTGTGTGCTGATCCTCAAATGTACATGGTATGATTAGAAAGATACACATTCCCTCAAAAGCATAATTTTATAGATTTTTGTCACTATGTATTTTTCTGTCGCAGAACTTCTTGACATTTGAACAGAGTTCTTGTACTCTGTTGGGAAAACCACTGGTGGAGGTTCCTAAAGCCAGCTGCTAATGGATTTGCAGTGATTCTGTGTAAGGAAACACTGTCTGCTGTCTACAGTAGAACCTCCGTATTTGACCCCCACCTACCCTGACCACCTCCTTGGGTTGACTCATTCTCACTGCACAGACGTGCACCACATGTGCATCCTAGTGCCCTGACCACCTCCTTGGGTTGACTCATTCTCACTGCACAGACGTGCACCACATGTGCATCCTAGTGCAGTAGATCTAGTTCCTTTTGTTGACCACCTCCACATGTTGACCAGTCAACTTGCAGAGGTTCTACTATATTCAGTTTCTGGACCTTGAAATTGTTTAGTTCTTTCTAGTAAACTGAGAAATGAGTGAGAATAATAAATTCCACAGAAAATTCAGATGAGAAATTTCAGTGGCCTTGACAGAGGAACATAGTGCTTCATTAACCATCATAAAGAAATTGCTCTGGCTCAAGTGAGTGGGGTGCCAGCCCCACATACCGGAGGTGGCAGGTTCTAACCCAGCTCCGGCCAAAAACTGCCAAAAAAAAAAAAAAAGAAAGAAATTGCTTTACGAAGTCATTTTCCGAAAGCCAAGACTTTTGTATGAAAGGCCATTGGGTTGAGCTGGGCACGGTGGCTCATGCCTGTAATTCTAGCTGGGCACGGTGGCTCATGCCTGTAATTCTAGTGGTGGATCACCTGAGCTCAGGAGTTCAAGACCAGCCTGAGAAACAGCAAGACCCTGTTTCTACTAAAAATGGAAAAACTAGCATTGTGGTGGGTGCCTGTAATCTCAGCTGCTCAGGAGGCTGAGGCAAGGGGATGGATTGAGCCCAAGAATTTGAGGTGGTTGTGATCTATGACACCACAGCACTCTACCTAGGGCAGGGAGTGAGACCCTGTCTCAAAAAGAAGAAAAAAAAGGTCACGGGGTTGGTGGATACATAATAACTGGAAGTAAATGGAAAAGCTAATGGATATACAGGAGTGAATGAAAATTTATAGTAATTTATACTATTTGGCTTGGATGCTGTATCCAAATAAAGACATGTGCTGAGGGGCAGCGCCTGTGGCTCATCAAGTAGGGCGCCAGCCCCATATACCGAAGGTGGCAGGTTCAAACCCGGCCTCGGCCAAACTGCAAAAACAGAAAAATAGTTGGGCGTTGTGGCGGGCACCTATAGTCCCAGCTACTCTGGAGGCTGAGGCAAGAGAATCGCCTAAGCCCAGGAGTTGGAGGTTGCTGTGAGCTGTGTGCCGCCATGGCACTCTACCAAGGGCAATAAAGTGAGACTCTGTCTCTACAAAAAAAAAAAAAGACATATTCTGGAAGTCCCAAATCAATCAATAATATTTATTGAATTTGAGGATACCTTTACATATTTTTATAGTGTTTTATATTTTGCAAAGGATGTTCCTGTCTACCTCCTAAGAGTGTCTTGAGGATCTAATGAGAGATGATTGTCCCAATTTACAGAGCAGGAAACTGAGGACACCTAGAGATGAAGCTCTTTGGTCAGATTCCAAAGTGAATCACAGAGGCGAGATAGTAGCTCAAGTTTCTTAAATCCTCATTTAGTACTTTTAGTGTAAATAGAGTTTTGTAGTAAAGGTCATAAAACATCTGACGCTGGAGTGCTGACACTGGATTTGTCAACCCTTATGAGGATTAGCTAGATGTCATTAGCCAAGGAGAACTTGCCCTTGATATGTCTATGACAACATGAACAGAGCCAAGGTGAGCACCACTGTTTTGAAGACTTGCATATTCAAGTGATTTCATGTTCTGATTGTTCTTATTCTTTGCACAGATGATTGACATTTTCTCGATCTAATGGAGAGAATGAATAAAAACACCTTTAGAAATCTATTAATGCTATTTTCATGAATCAGTAACGCATGATATAACCAGAGATCATGCGTTTATTATATATTTATATCATTTTCAGGATGAATCTCATACCTTTCCTCTCAAACAATCTGCCATCACCAAGCACCTAAGTGGACCCTCGCTCTTGGTGTTAACCTTCAACTGAGTACCTGTTGCCTTTTAAAGGACTTATATTTCCCCCTCATAATTTCAACATATATCAACGCAAAGGTTTAACAATGTAAGAAAAAGACTGAGGTTTAAAACAACTGTATTAAGGTTCTTTGATGCAAGAAAAATTAGAGGACTGCGTTGAATTAATTAACATTAATATTGGAAGAAACTTTAGATATCATTGATGAGTAGGAAGTTTTTCCATTTCAAAAATGTTATTGTCCAATAGAAATTCATCAACTTTTAAAATATTGCTAAGTAAGAACAACTCAAAAAAAGGGAATTAGCAGAGAGAGACGGAGGAAAGAAAGAAAACAACGTTCTTTGTCATCTCTGCTTCATAAAAGACGGGACGCGATCTCAGAGTAAAGAATAATTATTTAAATTGAGAAAAGTGGCTTCATGACAAGCTGACTACGCAGCCCTTACTTTCATGCCGTGCTGTGGGCTGGTGGAAATGTAATGACAGAGGAGTGTTGCTCCACATACTGTACTGAGACCACAGATCTAATCCAGTCTCTTCATTTTATGGGTGAGTCAATCAAAGCTCCTCTCCAAGTATATCAAAACATACTCTAAGACACTTATTAAGGCTGATTCATGACTGTTCTTTTCCTTTTCTGATTTTTATTTTCTTAAGAGAAAGCGTTCTGCTCCAATTCTCGGCTTGTGCTGACCTAACATCCTTAGAGACTGTGTACCTAGAAAGTTCCAGTAATCATTTCTAGTCATCACTGGGGTTCCTTACTTGTGATGTCAAAAACAATGCTATCTTTCGGGTATACAATGGCCTCTTTACACTGGTGTTGGAAGTGTCCAAAAAATATTTATTTCTCCATCTGAAATTTCAGTGTTCTAGCTCCTGATGCCATTAACCAGCAAACGAATCAGGCATTAATCAGGCCTCTTACAAACGTGAACTAGAAAGGAGCAAAAATGCAATTTGGAACACTTTTTATTTTATAATTTTGTTCACAAGACATAAAAGAACTTTCATGGCATTTACATCTTCTCAATACCTTATTTCTTGTTACAGCTTCTGAAATACAGAGAACTTTGGTGTTTATTGTTTTTTTTATGTTTTTACCCTGGCTCTGAGATTTGCTTGTGCAGGAAGGGAAAAGAATTATCTCTTGCAATTTGATACTATCACTAATCTGTCTTTTCTGTTTCCCCTTCCCATTTCATTTTCTCTTTCCCTTCTAATTCATTTTCCTCCTACTGCATTCCTCCCAACACATTTCTGCTCCCAGACAGAGTTTCCAAAATATATCTTTGGAAATTCTAGTTTGCCTTAATTTCAATTGAGAAGTTTTCATGGTATTCACATATTGAGAAGTACTTAATAATTATGTCAATCATTTACATTCTAGTGTGAATAAGTTTTCAGGTTACTCCCCTCCCCCAATCTAGTTTCCTGGAGAGGACCTTAAGACAATGGATATTGGAGAAGGGTGCCATCAAGTGGGGAAAATGGCAAAAGAATGGGGAGGCTAAAAGCATTAAACATGAACTTCATCTGCTTTACAATTTTGATTAGGACTGAGTGTTGTCCCCATTTAAAAACAAAAATCCCTTCCACTTAGTTAATGAGACTTACCTGCAGACAACTTTGTGTAGACAAAAGAGAAATGGATGTGTTCCACGTTTAAAACGAAAAACGTAGAAAATCGTGCTTTACAGAAAATCAGCACAGAGATTTCCGGTTAATCACGGTGGATTGAACAGATGCATTTATTTATGTTCCCTCTATAAACCACACTAAAAGGATATTAAAGGATTAAAAAGGAACAAACCCGCAGGAACAAAGAGAATGGCAGAGGAACTGACAACACACAAAAGACACTAACAAAGACAGGGAAAGCAAATGAGTGATAACTGATTTGGTAGTGTGAATGAGCTTGAAACCCAAGACTTTGAGTGGAGAGCCAGCTGAAAGAAAGCCACTTCTTTCTACCGAACCCAAGAAAGCCACAGGAATCTGTAGGAAGCAGAAACCGCAGAGGGAGGGCGTGCAAAGTGCCGCTGACATTCGAAGAATTATTTGAAAGGCTTTCCAGCTTGGGCGCCCCCAACTCTCCCCAACCCTTTAGGAGATTGGAGGTTTGTTCTCGACAGTGTGTCGATGAATTCAAGCTAGATACAGACAACAAGCAAAAGAAAATATCTGGGAAAAGACATCATAGACCCTTAGGTGGCTTAGCTGAGCAGATTATGCTGTAACTACTTTGAGAGGAGGAAAAAATGGTTTGTTTGTTTGGTTCGTTCTTGAACAAAAAACGTTCAAGGGATAGCAGAATAAAGTTTTGTTTTTTTTTCCCCCAAGATATAGTAATATAAGTTCAAACAAACAGCCAAAAGAGTTAGTAGTGAGGTCTCTAAAAAGTGAGATTCTAAAATGAAAGGAGCATGTCTTATGAAGTTCCAACTATAACCGAAAATTTTAATTAGCACTTCAGGCATAATTTTTTTCACTGCCCTTGTTTGAGTCTGCTTTGTCGTAAAACATGTCACAATGTGGGCAGAACAAACTGTTGTTTTAAAAAAATATGTATCACTCTGAACTTTAACATAAAGATACAACAATGAAAAATATTTAAGAATGACCCTTCTTTGGAAATTTTAGACTTTATTGCTTTTCTCCTGTTCCTTCTTGATTTTACTGGTTTCTTTGACTTTTTGTTTTTTTATGCTTGGTTTTATTTTCTTTATCATAATAAGGACTAGCATAGTGACTTATCAGATTTTGGTTTTTTTTTAAAGGAATGATGACATAAGAAAGTATAGAAAATCTAAAGTTTACTTATTTATTTTTAAACCTTGAGACTGAAAAAGTAATAGAATAATCATAGTTATGGTAGACATTTTATTCATAGCTTTTAAGCTCAGATAGATCATCAATATTGTTCATTTAAGCAAGTAAATAGGCTTATAACAAGGGAGAACAAAGAAACAAGAAAGGTCTTAATACTTCTGCTATGGATTGGATAAATTTTGTAGTCTACTTGAAGAGGTAACAGGACACAGGACTGACAGACCGCTTTGCAAAGAAAAGCTGGTTGCTAAGGTAGATTACATAAATCAAAGGAATTCTTATCATTTATACATAAAAATAATTGAGAAGGTACAATTCAAGCTAATATTGCTATTCATGTTGTCCCTGGAATGACATTGAATTTTCTAGCCAGTTTGCAAAATTGGAGTTTGAATTTTCATCTTAAATTGATCAGCTGATCAAATTCCAGGCTACAAAAAAAAAAAATGTCATCCAAACTCTTTCTCCAAATATAAATTTACTTTAGTAAAAGGAGGGCTGGTATTTTAGATGCTGGAAGATGAGAGTGGGAATGATTCTTTTAGATAAGCATCTAGATAATTATTTTAAATCCTTTTGGAGAATAAATGAAGTCATTGGTTAAAAAAAGAGAGAGAGACAATTATGTCCTGTAGTTATCTCTTTGGAATCTGAATCAAACAGTTGATTTAGTGCAAAGAATTTTCAGTGAAACACATGAATATTAAAATAAATGTATCTATATAGTGTATAGAGTTTATATTTTATATGCTTCAGCTACACTTAGTGACGCTGCTATACTTAGTGATGGAATAGCATTAATACACAAAAACACTTTTTGACTTTTTTATATGAAATACCATTTGAGCTAAAATACCCAACTGATTGCTTTTGGTCTCTCTTTGGTTCATTAGAAACTCAGAAGATTAAACCTTTTGTATACAAATATTTGTTAAGAAGGAAAGACATGGAGACTTTTGTGTAGGTTAGTTGCTGACGCCTCTGTAATGACAACAGCCTGGCCGGGTGTATCAAAAAACTGAGCCCGGATGGCTTGGAGAGTGGCTTTGGGCGTGATCTTAGCTATGCCTTATCCCATGAGTGCTTGGTCTAGATCATTTCTCTTTCAGTTCAAATATTATCTGATAATTGTTAATAATGGGGAAAATCTGGTTATTTAGGAACTATGGATATATCTACTTGGAGAAATTCCTAAGACTGTACCATGGAGCAGGAGGAATGGTGCTAAAGCTGGCTTGGTTTCATTCTCCATGTAGTAGAAGTGGGATTAAGGTGCGATTTAAGTTCAGGATGAATGTTGAGTTTCGAGTCTGGAAGACTGAACATAATACTAACATTGTCAAATTCTGGGAGTAAAACAAAGAACATGATATTCAGGATTACGTGTCTCATTTGATGGTGTTCCTCATCATTATGACACATAAACACTCTCCTTGGATGTCAGGCAATGTGCTAAGGACTTCATATACTAGCACAAAAGTTTCTCAGCATTGTGAAAGATAGATAGTATTCACATTTATCTAACAAGGAAACTACACAGTTCACAGTTCATTTCTATTTTTTTTGAGACAGAGTCTCACTCACCCTGGGTAGAGTTCTGTGGCATCACAGCTCACAACAATCTCAACCTCTTGGGTTCATGTGATCCTCTTGCCTCAGCCTCCTAAGTAGGTGGGACTATGGGCGCCTGCCACAACACCTGGTTAGTTTTTCTTGTAAGTAGAGTCTCACACTTGCCCATGCTGGTCTCCAACTCCTGAATTCAGGCAATCTACTCACCTTCATCTCCCAGAGTGCTAGGATCGCAGGCATGAGCCACTGCACTTGGCCCTTCCTTTCAATTCTTAATTAAGTTCACTTTAAGCAGACATATTCCTAATTTAGTTAGAGAAGAAAAGAGATCTTGGGTTTCTGGCTCCACATGTGAGAAACATGGAAGCCACCACTCTGTCCTAACAGGTGGAAATCTGAAAAAAATTCAATAACTCTTTTTAGGCATAAAAGAAGTGAAGTCATAGGGGAATTTGCTGTGCTTAAAACTGGAGGAACAGACAGGCAGACACATGTGGAGCAGAAACCTCCTCAGGAACCAGTGTTGGGATAGGAAATCTAAAACTGAAAAGCAAAGAGAACAAAGACTGAGAAACACAGAACATCGAGAACTACGGGACAACTATGAAAGTTACAACATGCGTAATAGGAATACCTGATGGAGAAGGAAGAACGGAAGGAACAGAAGAAATATTTACAAACAATAAGGATTGAGAATTTACCGACATTAGTATCAGGTACCAAGCCACAGGTCCAGGAAATAAGATAATATTAAGCAGGATAAATGCCAGAAAATTACCTCTAGGCATATCATTTTAAAACTACTAAAAACATCAAAGATGAAGAGAAAATCCTGAAGGATACTAGAGGAAGAAAACACCTTACTTATTGAGGAACAAAGATAAAAATTGCACCGGACTAAGTCAGATGCTTAGTATTCTGAGAGACGATAGCTATCAACCTAGAATCCTGTACTCTGGGAAATTATCTTTTAAAAGTGAAGGAGATGCTTGGCTCCTATAGCTCAGCAACTAGGGCACCAGCCACATACACCAGGGTTGGCAGTTTCAAACCCCGCATGGGCCTGCCAAACAACAATGACAACTACAACCAAAAAATAGTTGGGCATTGTGGCAGGTGCCAGTAGTCCCAGCTACTTGGGAGGCTGAGGCAAGAAAATTGCTTATGCACAATAGTTTGACGTTACTGTGAGCTGTGACACTACAGCACTCCTCCCAGGGCGACATAGACTCTGTCTCAAAAAAAAAAAAAAAAAAAGGCAGCTGTATTAATTTCAGCCAGAGCAAGCTTAGAGTAAGGAAATGTATTAGCAATTAAGAGGGGTATTATGTAATGATAGAGGGGCCAATGCTCCAAGAAGAATAACAGTCCTTAATGAGTATGCGCCTAACAGCAGAACTTCAAACCACATGAAGCAAGATCCGATGGAAGTACAAGGAGAGGTAAGTGAGACCATCATTGTAGTTGGAGACTTCAACACCTCTGTCAGAAATGGACGGATCCAGCGGGCAGAAAGTCAGGAAGGACACAGCTGAATTCAACACCATCCATCAACTGGGTATAATTGACATCTATAGACAGCTTCATCCAGTGACACCAAAATATACATTCTAATCAAGGTCACACGGAACATTCACCCAAACAGACCACCTTCTGAGCTATAAAGCACACCTTCACAAATTTAACAGAATAGAAACAAAGAAGGTTGTTAGGCCTATACCAAGTGAGAATCTCTCCCTAGCTTTATCTCTAGGTATTCCCCAGGAGCACACAATAATTCCCACTATAGTTATGTGTAGTGCATTAGTAAAGGCTGTAACTCCTTATTCTTTCTGGGGAATTTTCAAGACTTTTGTGATGAGAAGAATAGGAAATCCCAACTCTTATTCCCTCATTTTGTTCATCAGTCTCTTCTCTTAGAATTAATGGGGTTATCTCACTACCCTGCAGCCTCTCTCTGCCCATCTCCTCCTCTCCAGGAGGGGAGCATTCTTATTTATATGTCACACGGATGGCTGGTTATAATATCAATTTTCAGCGACTCACATCACCGTGCCCAACATGCTTCCTCGTAGAACTGCCTTTGGCACCAGAGTAAGGTCTGCTCAAAGATAGCCCTTTGTATTTTCCCACATAGGTTTAATTAACATTTTTTTGTTTATTTAATTAGTTGCTCACAGCATTAAGATGCCTCTAAAAATGCAGCGTACGGAGCAGAAGAAATATTAGACACAATCCTCTGTGCTCAGGGAAGAAGACATTCAGGATACACTGGGGAGAGGTTCCAAAGGGCTTTAGCCCATTGGTGATGTGTATAGGAGATGTTAAATGGTACAGAATGCTTATGTACTGAAATCGATGCAAAGGAAATGAAATCAATTTGATCACTATATACATAACAAAAAAATTATATAGATGCTGAGTTTTTGTGAACAAATTCATTATAAAATGCTGCAAGACAATATATTGTAAAGCCAAAGGTGATCTTTTTGGAATGTCAAGAGTGATTATTTAATTTTCTATGTATTTTTTTAAAGAATTGGCTATATTCTTCTATATCAGGATCTCTTGAAAAAGAGGCAAGTATTAGTTTTTGCGTATACCATGTGAGATATATAAAGAGCTACGAAAGTTTTCAAATGAAAATATATTCTTAGATTAGAAAGGTCATTTTTATTTACTGTGAAATTTAAGTTGTACTATCTAAAAACATATCTATGGTAGCAGAAACCCTGTGTAATCCTCAGAATCTTAAATCTATCACACATTCAAAATATTCCAAGATTAGAGTTCAACTTATTCAAAGTTTAACTGTAAAAATTTACTGCTAAATTATTGCGTTAGCAGCAGCTATAATTTATATGCCATTACGTGGCTTCAACTTGTTCTGAATTGAAGGAAATGAAAGAAAATAACTCTTAGAAAATTGAGGTGAGTTACTGAGTCCAGGGTCATTTTAAAATCAGTGAGATTTTCCCTGCAGAAGTTCTTAAACTTCAGCATGCATCAGAATGACCTGGTTACAGCACAGATTGCAGGGCCTCACATTCTGATTCAGAGGTCAAGGTGGGGAGTCTATAACGCAAATTTCTTCTAACAAGTCCCCAGGTAATGGCAGTGGTACCAATATCTGGGCCACATTTTGCAAGTCACTGCTCTGTAGCATCAATGGACACATTTTCCTCTATTCATGCCTTGGTGCATTGCTGGCTTTTTTTGTTTGAAATCTTCCTGGTTCTAAATCTCCTGTTAGTATTTAAATCAAGGAATTCACTGCTCCTGACCTCAATCAATTTTCAGTTATCATCTCTTGATTCTAAAATGGTGATGGGGCAACCCTGCTCCCCACAAGGGAGTCCTGTAACTGTAGAAAGAACATGTTTGGTTACTGGAGTAATCTTAGGTGGATTACTATTTAACACATCATCATATTTTGGGCCTATTGTGCATCTGTTTTCCAGTTTGGTCATCTAATGACAGCAATGTTTATTTTTCAAAGTACTTGTTTATATGCATGCTTAGTGGTGTTGGTATCTGGTCCATAAAATGTACTTTGGCCAACTAACACAGAAACATTTATTGGATTCATTCATTTAGTAACTAATAAATTAATGTAGGTGAAAGGAGTAGTTAATTAGCTCTAATCTTCACAGTAAGGATCATTAGCATTTAATGAGAATGAATAATTTCATAAGACATGGAAATATATTGCCCCAAGCCAAATAGGTTATAACCATAGTATTGCAAATTGCTATTTGAAATTAATGAGTGACATTTTCACATATTGTTAGATGATCTATAATATTTTTATGCTATACCTCCAGGTCCAATAGGGTGTATACAAGGGTCATGTAATTTCACTGTAAATTATTACAGTTAACCAGACTCAAGCTTCCTTCTTAATGTGAAATGCTCCCCCTCTTTTCCTGGCTAACTTTCCTTCAGTTTAAATTCCGCTTCTGCCAAGGGCCTTTTTCTGACCTCATCCATCCAACCATCCCCTCCTCTCTCAAGGCAACTGGTCATTACCCTTCCAGAACACTTAACTGTAATCTGTAAACATATATTTACTTGTGTGTTTTTTGTGTTTAATGTTTCTCTCGCTGCTTTATTACTCATGCTATGAAGGACAAAGGACAAAGATAAACGATTTAATGAATGAAGACTTGAAATGAGAAGGACATCAGACACCCCGAAGTCTCTTTTTCTCTCTTAGCTATAAATGTATCAATAATTAATCGGAGACAACAGGTCTGATTGACTTAAAAATTTTAGTAGCCAATATTAAAGTATTGTACTCTTAAAAGTCTCAGGCTGCATTGCCTAATATTACTTTGGACTTTACCTGGGAAAAAAAACACTTACATAAAACCAAATACTTATGCAATTAACATCATTTACCCAGTTACAATTGTTTTCTTCTCTATCTTGTTCTCTCCTATTACTAAATTGTGTTAACTATTGATGTCAAAGTTAATTATTCAGCATTTTCAAATTCTCAGCTATCAATGAAAGGAGGCTCTCACTTTCGATAGCTATTCTTGGTTTATTTATTTTCCTCCACTCACTTATTGTAGTTAGGTTATGTCTATTCTTTAAATTTGTTCTCTAAAAAAAAAGACAAGAAAAATATGCATATTAATTTTATCCAAAACTCTTCAGCTTGAATCTTCTAGTATACAAATCTCTGCTCACAGAGGTGCCAAAGTCGCCTCATGCTTTCTCCGTTTTCCAGAGGAGGAGGGATTGGACCAGGAGCAGACACCCTGTTTTTATCTTTTGCAGGAGCTGCCTAGAACTCTGGACTAGGATCAGAACATTTTGTTTTTGAGACAGACTCTCACTTTGTTGCCCTCAGTAGAGTGCAGTGACATCATAGCTCACAGCAACCTCAAACTCTTTTTTTTTTTTTTTGCAGTTCTGCTGAGGCCGGGTTTGAACCCGCCACCTTCAGCATATGGGGCCAGCACCCTACTCACTGAGCCACAGGCACCGTCCAACCTCAAACTCTTGGACTCAAGTAGTCCTCTTGCCTCAGCCTCAGAGTAGCTAGAACTACAGGTGCTTGCCACAAAAACTGCCTTTTTTTACAGATGGGGTCTCTCTCTTGCTCAGGCTGGTCTTGAACTGCTCAGCTCAAGTGATCTGCCTGCCTTGGCCCGCCCAGAGTACTGGAATAGGTGTGAGCCACCGCGCTCAGCCGATCAGAATATTTCGTTCTAGTTCGAGCTCTGCTTCTGACCAAGTGTGCTCACTTATCTATTTATTATGTTTTTAATAGAGTAATAAGCACCCTGAAAACCACCACAAAAAACAGAAGTTAGGACCTTGACAAATAAACCAACTCTTAACCACGTGGTCCCACGTCATCCTTTGGTCTTCCCTAACCTGAAGTAACCCTGGTTCTGAATCCTTTGTTCATACGCTCTTTTTTCCTCCCATTTAATAGAGTTTTATTTCATCTATATATTTTTCTTGAAAGTATTTTCTATTTTTGTTGTTTCTAATGATAAAAGGGGGAACCAGTCTACCTCCCAACTTATCTTTAGTGGGTCAATGTGTTTTATTGTTCAAGCCAGTTTGGGGTGGCTTTTTCTGGTACTTGCAACATAAAACTCATAACTGATTTCGTGGCCAAGCTTAACCAGAAATGAAGGACATAACCTCCTTCCACATTCACTTGGATGAGCAGAGGGTGTGTGTGGAAGGCCCACAGCAACATCTCCCTGTATCCTTTCTCATCCAGAAATGAAGGTCTCTTAGGGCTGGAAGGGGATTTTCCTGCCATCCCCCAGACAGAATTTTTCACTAGGCTATCTAGTACTGGGCTGGAATAGCCATCAGGCTAACTCAGGAAGGCAGCTTTTATATTCCTGCAAATGCTGAACTAATTAGTTACTTAATATAGTCATTCAACAAACATTTATTGAATATCTTTCATGTGATGGTATTTTAAAAGGTACTTGAGAGTCGCTGTAATCAGGACTAGTAAGACACACAGATACAGAAATGACTGTCGTGAAGGAAGAAGTTTATACTCACAGTTCCCCTGAGACGGGAGGAATGATGTGTCACACACGGGGACTTCATGAGGAAGCACCCAGGTCATTCAGGAGACGTGGGGACAAGGGAGAATGTGGGTAAGAAAGAACAGGGTGTTGTGGCAGGCGCCTGTAGTCCCAACTACTCGGGAGGCTGAGGCAAGAGAATCAATCAGTTAAGCCTAGGAGTTAGAGGTTGCTGTGAGCTATGATGCCAGAGCATTCTATCAGGGGCAACAATGTGAGACTCCGTCTCAAAAAAAAAAAAGGAAAGAAAGAGCCTCTGTTAGGGTTTCCACTGAGAGATCAGATGAGGCAGAGTAAGCAGGTTTATGATGGGCTGTTTTGAAATAATTTCAGCAGGCTCTGGGGTTTAAGGGCTGTCTCTAGTTGCCTGGTACCTGGGGTGATTAGAGTTGAGGACTTGTGGCCTGGAATGTAAAAACCCTGTAAAAGCCCAGTAAAGGAGGTAGTTCAGAGAACAAGCTTTGTATTGGTTGGTTTGCATATAAAAGGTTGGTTTGCTCTCACTTGCAAGAGAGCCCCTTACTACTTATAGGAATTAGCTAGTCCTGGGAGTTGGTGGGGGCCAATCTCTCCAAGTTCAGGTCGGCCCAGAGGCCAAAGCATCAGAATAAAAAGATGTGCTTAACACAGACTGTGTTAGATGGTGAGGATGGCGGGGAGCTCACATCCAGAAGGAGACAAGGAGGCAGATGCTTGAGTGTAGCTGTAGCAAGGCAGGGCTGTATGCTGGGTGTCAGCGCCAAGAACTGGCGCCTAGCTCAGGGGTGTGGGGGCGGGGGGGGAGCGGTTGGAAAAACCAGGAAGGACTTTCTGGAAGGGATGACAGTGTAACTGAGAACTGAAGTAGGCATTATCTAGACAAGAAAGGTGGTGGGAGAAATTCCTCCTCAGTGAAGAGCAGGAACAAAAGAATGGAGGCAAACAGTATTGTTTGCAGGGCAAACATAAAAATGTATGTGTTCAAAGTTAAGATCAAAGGCGGGGCAGAAAGAGTTGAGGCAGGAGTGGTGGTGAGTAAGGACCAAGTCAAAGAGAGTTTTGTATTTCTTGAAGTTTTTTACTTTTGCTCTGAAGACCACATATGTGCTGTGAGGCAGTAATTTTTTTTTTGGTTGCAATTTTTCGCCGGGGCTGAGTTCGAACCCACCTCCTCTGGTATATGGGGCTAGCATGCTACTCCTTGAGCCACAGGTGATGCCCCACAGTAATTTTTTTTAAGAAGACTTTGTTTAATACTATTACAATGGGATCATGTAACAGAAGTGGAATACACTACAAATCCAGCCTCCCTCACAGCTCTTCTGAGAAGTTTATTGTTCAACATTTTATTGACACATTTCTGGATAAACACTAGAAAATGTTCTTTCTAAAAATGGATTTTTGGGGGCAGGAAGACATTCTAGAGGGAGGTTTCTAGAATTACTTGTAAGTTGCCAGATTGCAGTGGGTAAGGAAATGAGTGGGTGGTAAGGAAATAGAGAAACTTTAATGAGAGAGAAAGATATAAATTATATATATATTACCCAGAGGGTAATATGAAGTCAAGGGAAATGAGAAGTAAGCATGTTTATAGCTCAAGGGGATTTTCCAACAGAGAGAGAGAAAGCCAGGCTGAAGCACAAGGTGACAGAAGGTAGAAGTCACAAGGAGGGTGCAGAGGATGGTTCCAGGGCACAGGCGTAGGGGTCCTTGACTATGAAGAGGGATAGCTGATCACCCAAGATTGGAAGGGAAATGGAACCTCTGAGAAGGAACAAACATTTGCCATTCAACTTTCACTTAAACTTAGAGGACTCCACATCTGTCTTCAAGCAACTTTGGCTGCCTCTCATTTCGGATGTTAACCCTTTGCTGCTACTTGTTTTTCCCTTGGGCAAAGCATGGATCTTTTCCTTAGTTATTCACATGTAACACAAGTGCAAAAAATACTTTTATTTAGCAATGAAGGGAGAATAAAAATAACAAATGTGTGAAAAGAACCATAAGTGTGTTGAATTGTTTAGTTCTACATCCAAACCAACTATGGACATTTATTGACAGCTATCCAAACATCTGGATTTGGCTGGGGCAATGAATCAATCTTGGATTTAATTTCTTGTCCTGGGCTCGGCGCCTGTGGCTCAATGGACTAAGGCGCCAGCCACATACACCTGAGGTGGCGGGTTCGAATCCAGCCCGGCCCGCCAAAAAACAATGACGGCTGCAACCAAAAAAATGGCCAGGCGTTGTGGTGGGCACCTGTAGTCCCAGCTACTTGGGAGGTGGAGGCAGGAGACTCGCTTGAGCCCAGGAATTGGAGGTTGCTGTGAGCTGTGATGCCACAGCACTCTATCCAGGGTGACAGCTTGAGGCTCTGTCTCAAAAA
>CAUYRH010096729.1:0-50230 GCA_963574655.1 Perodicticus potto
CATGTTCTCCTTAGCAAAGTATCTCTAGAATGGAAGAAAAAGTATCCAATGTATACACCCCTAATATGAAGCAAATTTATATCTTTCAAGCGAAGGCTACAATCCACTTATTGCACAATAAGATGGGGAAAGGGGTGAGGGGGGGAAAGGGGTGAGGGAGGGAAGGGGAGGGAGAGGGTGGGGGGAGAGATGATAAAGGGTAAGATCACACTTGTGGTGCATATGTGAAGGGTCAGGAGAAATCTTCTAAATACGGATCAAAATTGTTTTCACATAGTAAATGAGAAAATTTCATGAATGTTACATTAATCAGGTGGATAAAAATATCTCCGATTGTATGGGAAGCCCACACACTGTACTCCAAGCCTGAATCATTGTACTCAGTTATGACTCAATAAAAAATAATTAAAAATTAAAAAAAAAAGAAAAGAAATGAAGGCTCTACAGAAAGCTACTTAGATAAACTATATATACGTTTACCCTTAAGGCAGAATTGCCTAAACTACACTATGCACGTTTCTACCTGTAAATCAGGGACTGACCCCCTCCATCAGCATGGGGCTTTTCACAGGATGCCCAGGCAGTCATGCCCTTGCAGCTGGTGCTCAGTGGTTACTGTGAGGGTCAAAAGTGCCAAGGTAGCCCACACACTCACAACGAGTATTAGTGGTACTTCCTTTCTGAAGGATGTGCAGGTTAAATTTCAGATCTGTGCCCTTTTTTTCTTTCTTTGATGTACTATGAAATAGTTATGAAGAGATGAAGATGGAAAATTATCTTGAAATGCCACAGAATACAGTAAAAATTATTTCTGAGTCACAGTTAACATTCTGGAAACGAAACGAAAGGACTAGAGCACAGAAGGTCCTTATCCTAAAGTTAGCTGAGCTCTGCCTCTTACAAACCACTATCTCGGCTTATCAACTTCACAATTTGAATGCGTTTTTTAGGAATATTAATATTTGCCATCAGAACATGCTCTTTCCTTATTGAGCATTGTAATAAGTAATTCTCCCAAACTATTAAACATATTTTATGGCCAGCATTTGATTTTTAAAAAAATCCAGTAATTTTCCTGGATATTCAGTACTTGCCCAAGTCCATCTAACTAGGAAATTTCACTGCTAGGAATAAACTGAGATTTTAATGACTATGCCTTGTTTTCCAGTCTCCTGCATCGTGCTGTCTGGGAGTGGAGCTCATAATTTTAAAAATATCCTAATGCACAACCAGGGCAAATATTCACTACCTACAGTGCGTGCAAACAGATCTGGAACAACCCTGGAAACTTGAATCATCATCAAACTGAGTTGATCTAAAAATCAAAATTGAGACAAAACAAAATTCCCCTCATTCCTTGGGCTCTGAACTCAAGTCCATGCTTCTGTAAACAGTGAGGGAATCCAGTTACATGGATTACAGGGAATCCATGTACACTATGCAAGTTTGGATGTAGATGGACTCGAGGGAACAATTAGATAGAAGTCCCTTCTCTCCTTAGAGACACCTGTTTTCTTCTCCCTCCAATCTATGCATTTGAATAGCTGTGTCTCCAAATCAGAACCAATAAAACAATAACAGAGCATACAAAGAAGCGATCTGAAGCAGAACAAGCTATAAGACAAAAAGTAAATAAATAGAAAGGGAAAATACAACTTATGAGTAGAGAAAAGACCCAAGTTAAGTCGAGTTATTGTACAAGGGATCTCTAAAGACAGAACTTTCAACCTCACTTTCTCTTCATTTTGTCCTTATGTTCAGCATAGATGTGTTCTAAGAGCATATTTAAAGCCTATCTTCTACTTTTTCACAGTAATTTATTACTGAGAAACTTTGTAGCATGTGAGGAAGTTTGCCTTATTGAGAAAAATGTCAGAAAACATACAAATAAAATAATAGTAAATAACAAAGTAGAGAAAATAAATTTGGGTTACAAAAGCAGAAGCACCAGGTATTATATAATGAAAGGGAATTCAACTAAGTTAACGAAAAACATGGAATTTCTGAGCTAGAAGGAATTGTCATTTCCTCGTTACTGAAAAGAAGGGGTTGAGAACTTTTCCTCATAAGATTTAGTAATTTTTATCAAAATTAGCCAAATGGTTACAAAAGTAACTACCACTTACATAGCAAGGCATTGTGTTTATACTCATTTAAGTTTCATAATAATTTTCAAAAATAGATATTTATCCACACTTTACTAAGGGAGACTAAGACTCAGAGAAAGTAAGTAATTTGTCTGAAATTACCTGTTGAAAGTAGCAGAGCCAAGATGAGGTCAATAGACTCTAGAACCTTGTATGATGAGGTAGTTATCCTTACCACACATGCAGGTATCAGAAGGCAGTGTGGGCAGACTAAAGTTGCCTGAAATGATTTATTCAATATTTCCTAATACATCCTGAGTAACTGCTTTATCCCGGGTTTTCAATAGAAATGGTCCCTGTTAGGCCACCATTATTTGTGAGACACTTGGATAGGTCAGAAGGCACTATCACTCAGTCTTTCAAAATGATCTAGGAGAAGTTTTAAAATGATAACTAATTTGATAAAACACTGAAACTTTGATGTGAAGAGCAAACTTGGAAAAACACAATTGCGTGTAAGCATAACAGATAATGACTGAAAGGGACAGAAGTAAAAAGGACATTTTTTAAAACCAAAGAGAAATAAAACATACCATAAAAAATTGGAGAAAAGGTAACAGATGTAGGAGAGAGACAAAAACGATAATAAACACATATGTTATGATTTCCCAAAAAGAAGTCCATACCAGAAAACAAAAAGTACTAAAAGTTACAATGCAAAAAAATCTTTTAATTAAAATAATAGTAATAATAGACTTTGAACTACAAATTGTAAGAGTATGGCGCAAATATCAACAAATATATCAATAACAACCAATGATGAAACATATTCTAGTAAAATTATGAAGTTAAAACAAAAAAATCCTTCAAATATTCAAGCAAAACCATGGGCACATTTATAATGGAAAGAAAATTGGCCTGTCATCAGACTTTTCAATTATAATCTTATGTCAGAAGATAAGGGAGAGTGGAGAGAGAAGACATTTCTTTCTTTTCTCTTTTTGAGCTCTTGGTTGAGACACTTTTCTGAAAATGCAAGTCCCATTAACAATAGACAATAAGCAGAATTTTATCAATGTACGTTGTACACACTAAGTGGGAAAAGCCACCATTCAAAAGGGTTTCTCTCAAAGCCGTGGCTTAGAGGCCTTAAGCAGTATTCCTATAAAGTAACTCCTATTTAGTAACAAGACCAAAGAGAAAGTAGCTCCATTTTTAAGTTGGGAACTTTGAGGAAGACAGTAAAATCTGTCCCCCAGTTCCTCTGGTGCCTGCTGGTGCCGTCACTAGTTCAGTAAGCACACCATCTCTGCCTGCCTGGAAGGATTTATGTCCTCCATTACGTAAACAGAGATTTAGGCAGAGTGTTCCCATGCATTTTCAGGGTCTTTAACTTAAAATCCTTGATATTTTGGAGAGAAATAATTTGGCTTACTTCAGGAATAATGGAATACCTAATTAAAAAAAAACAAACGATTAGCCTGGGATTTGCTATAGGCACACTGAATTTCAACAGTAAAGTCTGCAGATAAACTTTATGACAATCAAATACTCAGGGTATTCTGTTAGTGCTTTATAAAGAGTTTACCAGAGAATGAGCTCTAGACAAGCATTGTGAATGGACAAAACCACAAGAAGACAGGGTTGAGCATTTACTATGCAGTACCTATAGTACTATGAATAAATATGGCTATAGGGATGGATTAAAGCATATACCAGTAATATCATCTGATAATATAGATATAGTACTATTAAAAAAAAGGGGTGTTAAATTTTGGATATTTCACCCTCCACAACTCATGTTTGATCCCCAATGTTGGAATGGGGACTAATGGGAGGTGTTTGAGTTATGGAGCTGGATACCTCAGGAATTGCTTCATGCCTTCATGGTAATAAATGAGTTAGCTGTGATGGAAATGACTCCCAGGTATATGGAGGACTTTCAGGCAGGGATCTCAGAATGCCACTAGCTGAAGCACCCAGGGATCAGAATCCAGCGGGTCACTGCTGTGCCTTCTCCCCAGAACTAGGCTGCTACACTATCTTCAGACCAGTCTGGAGGCCCATTGATTTGATTGCAGTGTCCATAGGGCAGCTATGGAGCCCCAAGATTCTATCCTCTGTCTCCTCCTCACGTCATGTGAAGTCACCTTCCCTGAGTACCTCTGAGCCTAATAAGCCTATCACCTAATTTTTCTCTCCATCACTTTGGGTCTCCTCTCTGCTGATTCCCTTAGACAACTGAGGTGAAGATGTGTATCTTCTCACTTTCAGGCCTCTCTGAGAGAGCAGCGTGTGAAGGCTGCTTCTAGTCTACTGTTTTGGCCCTTTTTCTCTGTTTATTTTATTTTTTAATTTTTAGGTATTTATATTTGTTTAATGTTGTTTCATAATTATGCCATTATAAACAATGTTTAAATGTTCACAATAAGATGTATAACAAAGCATATTTAATAACTTTACCTTCCATCCTGATATCGCCATATTCTCTTTCCATTCCTTTTTTTTTTTTTTTGACTTTTCTTTGGATAGTCTCTTTATGCCTTGCATAATTGTATTTATATATACAGTGGACTCCTTATTACTCCTACTATTTTAAAAATTTAATTCACATAAACATAACCAGTAGAGAAGAATCATGGTAGAATAGATCTTTACACTCTAACACATATAGTGTGCGACAATCCACCATATACATCATATAGACATATATAGCGTGTGTTTGTGTATGTATAAATATATAACATATTGATAATTATGTCATACATAATTAAATAGTATTAATAATGTTACATATACTTTAATCATTATATATTTAAATATATATATTTATATAATCTACCCTTCTTAGATCAAAGCTACTAATCTATAAATAATTTCCTCACCTTGGTATTATCACTGAACAATATATTCTAAAGTTTGCTTCATAACATATCATATATTTGGTCTCAGTTATATCATACTAATTTATGTTACATGTGTGCTTCTGTGTTTTTCAGTATGTACCTGTGTGCATTATGAATGTTGAAACACCACTCTCTAATACCAAATTTCTTCAAGTTGTAGAACTAGAACAAGTCAGGGATGCCCACTGTCACCACTTCCATTCAACATAATCCTAGCCAGAGCAATCAGGCCAGAAAACAAGAAGCATCCAAATCACGAAACAGGAGGTCACAATATCCTTATTTGCCAATAATATGATCTTTTATTTAGAAAACCTTAAAGAGTCCACAAAAAGACTCCTAGAATTCACTAAAATCCTCAAATTCACTAAAGTCTCACTTTAAAAATCAATGGACCCAAATCAGCATTGTGTACACTAATAACAGTCAAGCTGAGAATCAAGTCAAGGACTCAATACCATTCACAATAGCTACAAAGAAAAGAAAATACTTGAAAATATATATAACCAGAGAAATGAAATATCTCTACAAGAGAACTACAAAACACAGATGACAGAAAGTAAAGATGACACAAGCAAATGGCAAACATACCATGTTCATGGATTAGAAGAACCAACATTGTTAAAATGTCCATGATGCCCTAAGTGATGTATAAATTCAATGCAATTCCCATCAAAATACCAACATTTTTCACAGACCTAGAGAAAAATACCTAAATTTCATACAGAACCAAAAGAGAGTCCAAATAGCCAAAACAATCCTATGCAAAAAGAATAAATCTGGAGGCAAAATATTCTATAAGGGCACAGTAACCAAAATAACATGGTATTGGCATAAAAGTAGACACACAGATCAATGACACAGAATAAAGAACTCAGATATAAAGCCATATATTTACAACCAATTTATCTTTAACAAAAATATCTACTGTGAAAATGATACCATATTCAATAAATACTACTGGGAAACCTGGATCAACATATGCAGAAGAATGAATTGGGATCCCTATCTCTAATGGTATACAAAATTCAGCTCAAGAAGGATTAAAGACTTAACTGAAGAAAACAAGAAAAATGTCTTGCCTGTGGCCTAGGGTAATAATTTAGGAGTAAGAAAACCAAAGCATACACAAAATAAAAAAATAGGACCTGATTGAATTAAGAAGGTTGTGTACAGCAAAGAAAATAAAAGAAAATAATCAACAAAACCCACAGCCTACAGAATGGGAGAAAATATTTACAAACTATACATCTAATAAATAACTAATATCCAAAATCTACAAAAAAACTCAGATGAATTAGCAAGAAAAAAACCAAATATACCATCCAAAAGTGAACAAAACACATGAACAGATTTCTTTCAAAGAACAATACAAATGACCAGCAAACGTAAAATACACTTAAAATCATTGATTATTGGAGAAAACCAAATTAAAACTACAAAGAGATAGCACCTTACTCATGCCAGAATGGCATTTGCTAAAAAGTTAAAACATACCAAATGTTCGTACAGATACAGTAGAAAGATTAAACTTACACATTATTGGTGAAAATGTAAACTAGCACAAGCCTTTATGGAAAACAATATGGAAGTTCCTCAAAGATCTAAAAGCAGGCCTACCATTTGATCTAGCAATCCAACTACTGGGTATCAACTGAAAGGAATTGTAAAGGCATGGACACAATCTAGGTATCCACCAAGTGATATGTGAATAAATACAAAAATAAATAAAATGGGCATGTGAATATCATGGAGTATTAGCCATAAAAAGGAATGAAATAATTTCTTTTGCAACAACTTGGTTGGAACTGGAAACAGTTATCCTAAGTAAAACCTTAGGAATGGAAAAATAAATACCAAATGTTCCCATTATAAGTGGGAGCAAAATAGGGGGAAATGTGGTTATAAAGTGGTGTAATGAACATTGAAATTATGAATGGAGGAAGGAGGGATGAGGTGAGGAATCAAAATCTACCAGTTGGGTTCAACGTACACTATTCTGGTGATGGGTACACTAAAACCCTCACTTCAGCATTATAAAATGGGCCCATGTAACAAAAAATACTTACATCCAGGACATGTATTTAAAGTTTTAAATAATGAATCAAATACGTTAAATGTGTATCCTATTGTCGGCATATTTATTCCAAGAGAAATTATTCCAAATGACTTAAAAAACAGTGATTTGTCTACATACTACCCTAAAGGGATAGGACTTAAGGACACAAAGAATGTAAAAAAATGTTTACAATAATTATATTGCTTTTCCTGTATTACTATTGTTAATTTGAAACCATTAATATATATATCGTGGAATAAAATAAATTAACAATCAATATTCCAATTCCATCATTGCTAGGATTCTCAACATAGGAGAATAATAGAAATGTAAAATTAAAAATTTTAAAGAAACTTACTTCAGTCTTGAATTTGAATTTATTGAATGTATCAATAGTAATTCATGAAATATTTTGTCTTCAAAACAAAAAAACTATATACACACACATCCTGTATGCACACTTATGTACCACATATACATGCTACTAAATATATGCAGACTGTCTCGGACTTATCATGTTTCAAATTGTAAGTTTTCACCTTTTGATGGTATGAAAGCAATTTACATTCATTAGAAGTTGTACTTCCTATACCAATTAAAGCCATTTTCATTTTTACTTTCATTACAGTATCCAATAAATTACATGAGATATTGAACACTATTGTATCAAGTAGGCTTTTTGTTAGATAATTTGTTCAATTGTAGGCTAACTTAAGTATTATGTACAGTTAAGATAGGCTAGGCTAAGATGTGATGTTTGGTAAATTAGGTTTAGTCAATTCAATTTTGACTTACAATGTTTTCAACTGATGATGGATTTATAAGGCTGTAACACCATTGTCAGTCACAGAGCTTCTATATTGCTGTTATTTGCTTGGTTTTACGTTTACTTTATTTTGTTGTTTTAACTTTTTAATTCTATCTGCTGAAAAGCCTAGAAATAATAACCAACTTAGAAGCTATGAGCACAGCAAGCAGTCAGATTGTGGTTTGGGAATACCATTTTTCTTTTAAAAAAAAACGGGGGGGAGTTTCAGGGAAATTATTTAATTTAGGTCTAGAGCAGGAAATGGGTAACATGAGCCCACAAAAGCAGGGAAGTTCTCAAGTAGAGGTATATCAGTAAACTTAGGGAATCTAGTTAAAGATGTTCCCATTGTCCCAAGATGAATGATATTTTAATATAAATGCGACTAAACTTGACAAGGTTGGAAATACATCATGTATGTTGAAATGCATATACTCATGCATACCCATTTATTTGAAAGGAGGCTCGAAAACTAAATTTTTATTTTGAAAACTGGCATGTCAAAGGAATAAAAATCCTGCCTGTGTCTCGTCTTTCCTAAAAAGACTATGAAATGAGGTCATCAAATGATAATGAGAGATGCTTCACTTTCAGAAATAACGCTTCCAATAAATCAAAAAGCTATGAAAGAAGGTCATCACCGCTTGGCAACCCATAATTCATTAACAGAGCGAGGTGTAGATCATTAATGGCTCTTAACTTCACAAATTGTACATGGTGTGCTTCCTGAACAGCACAGCTTCACCTGCAAAATAATCATACGAGAATAATCTAGATTCAGCTAACAAAATGCAAGGAAAAACCAGAGGAATGAGCTGAATGGCAACAGCAAAATTCATGGTGTGGGAAATTCTAAAGAAAAAAATGAGTAGATTTTTCCAAAAATGCAAATTTAAAGATTAAAAGAAAAAAGCTTAAGGGATACCTATAATCTAAGGAGAATTAAGAAGAGACTTCTGATTTCAGTTATGAAATGTAAAGAGTTTTAAAAATCATCACTCCTATTCTTACAACAAAAAAAAGATGGAAAAAATGAAATCAATTAATTTTTTGGACCCATCAGAGAAAGAACATTGCTGGACAAACTACCTTCCTAAAATTTACAAGATAGGCACAGCCAAAGCAACACAGCCCACAACTTTGACTCTAGTGAAAGTCTAACTTTAATGACCTGCTAGAGGCTGAGTGTGGACTAGTATAGGAGTTAGACACTTTGAGAGCCCAATATTTTCTTAGGATTTATCTCCAGATCTGGCAAAAATTCTATCCTGGGTTTGGCTGGAGGAAAAGTAAGGCTAACCATTGTGACAGACACTCAGAGCCTTCCCCATAGTAAGATCTACTTTCTGGGGGGAAACTGGGGCAGCATTATTCCACCTGAGGGAACAGCATCTCTGTGAGGCCAGGGCTTGTTCGGGCTTCCTCTGTTGTTTGAGGAAGAAAAAATAAACATAGTCAACAGGGGTCAGACGTGCCCGGAAGTAGACTGGACAATGCTGTAACAGGGAAGAAATTGGAGATAGTTAAAAAAAAAAAAAAAAAGTGAACCACTTTCGAAATCTATAGCACTGAAAGAAGCTCAATAAATATCTGAGATTTAGTGGAATGAAAAATCACTGAATCCTCCCCTAACCTATACCTAACCATCCCGACAATAGACTCCAACCTAGTAACAGTGATTGCAGCTGAAAAAGCCGAAAGGTAAAGACTGTCCCTGAGTAGGAATGCTCAGGGCAGAATGAAGGCAGGAGGAGAGAGGAAAGCAAGAATATTAGAGGAAACTGAAGCCTCTGGCCCCTAAAATTTTAGAAACTCTCATCTAGATTAATATCAATTCTCACAATAATAATCAATGTACTTCAGTTGGTATTGCCCACCACATCGTGCCTGTCTGTCAACAATAAATTACAAAGCATATCAAAGGCAAGACATAACTCAGTCTAGAATTGAGCATTGGAACCAAACTCCAGCATGATATAAAATGTTGCAAATGGTACAGGTGAAACTTACTAAATGCAGAATATAAATGTCTTAACACAATAACTAAGAAAATGCCATGAAGGCTATGTTAACCAGTTTGATGAAAATATTTCAGACTGTATATCAAACCAACACATTGTACCCCATGATTGCATTAATGTACACAGCTTTGATTTAATAAAAAAAAAATTGAAATAACTTTGGCAAATATGCTTTAATGTCAAAACTAAAGTAAAATCAATAAGTGATATAAACAAAAATAAACTCAGAGGGGAAAGCAAAAGATTGCCAGATTGGACGGAAAAAAAATTAAGAATGTGAAGAATGCCTTCAGTGGGCTTAAATAAGGCTGCAGAAAGAATCAGGGTGCTTGAAAACAGGTCCATAGAAATTTTATACAATGAAATGCTAAAAAGGAATGAACAAGGAGAAAAGACTATTCAAGAACTGTGGAACAATTTTGATAAGCTTAACGTACACATAATTGGAATGTAAGAAGAAGAAAGAAAAACATATTCAAAACATATTTGAAGTAATAGAATTTAATTCAAGTTGGGGCAGGGGGGAGGGAGGAGGGAGGGCGATTGGAGTGCTCTCACCTAATGGGCACAATATAAGGACATAAGGCACAACTCCCGCTGTGGGGCACAACTACACCAGGAATCCTACCTAACAAGTGCAAACATTGTAAACTAATCGTTGGTACCCTCATATTAATCTGAAATTTAAAATAAAATTTAAAAATTGAAGTAAGAATAGCAAATTGTATCCTGTATGGGATCTATATTGTCCCAAGGACAATAAAGAATCATTATAAAACTATTAATAAAGCATAGTCTTTATTTAATAATACTGTATTGACATGTGCTCATTTATGTACCACACTTACCTAAGGTGCTAATAAATGGAAAAACTGGGTTTGGGGAACATGGTAATAATACTCAATATTATCTCTGAAATTTTTCTGTAAATCTAAAACCATTATAAAATTAAAAATTTTTTTAAACAAATTAAGAAATATACCAAGTGATTAAAATGCATAGAATTTAAGTGTGATACTTTATTTTTATTTATTTATTTATTTATTGAGACAGAGCCTCAAGCTGTCACCCTGGATAGAGTGAAGTCGCATCACAGCTCACAGCAACCTCCAACTCCTGGGCTCAAGCAATTCTCCTGCCTCCACCTCCCAAGTAGCTGGGACTATAGGCACCTGCCACAACGCCCGACCATTTTTTTGTTGTTGTTGTTGCAGCTGTCATTGTTGTTTGGCTGCCTGGGCTGGATTCGAACTTACCAGCTTAGGTGCATGTGGCTGGCACCTTAACCACTCGAGCCACAGGCACTGCGCCTATACTTTATTTTTATAAGTGTGACATTTATGGGTTCATTGAAAATTTGAATTGTTTGGCTATTTGATGTTAAATATTATTTATTGGATTTTTGAATAAGATAATATTTTAAAAATATTTTTAATATTCAATTTTTTAAATATTCTTCATTAGAACTACATTGGTGAAATAATTTAATGCCACATCATGCTATGGATTATATGGTAGGAGGCGGGGAAGTGGTTTAAGGTAAAGATGAAGCAGGTTGTCAAGGATGAGGGGTCTGGTGCTGGACAGGCTCGTGGTACTGTTCTCTCTACCTCGTCGATGGTAGACATTTACCAAAATGAAATGTTTTAAAAAGAAAACAAGCACAACATTTTAACCATTGCTGTGAGGGGTGAAGCATAAATAAAAAAACAGAGGAACTAAATTTTTCTCAAAGTTAATAAAAAGTAGTTTGGTAAAAACACTTTTAAGTTTTCACAAATCTGGATTCTCTAGAATATAGTTATTTCATTACCTATAGCAAAAAGACAAATGGTATGCATTAACAAACTAGCCGGGGTGCTGACCTTGTAACCATACTTTGCATTCCTACCTGAGTAAGGCACAGATGATGAAATAAATAGCTGTGCAACGTGTACAGATAGAGTCCTAAGCTCATACTGAATCAAACTAATAGACAGTGGGTAGCAGCTGAACAAGCATGCCAGGTGTCAAGCAAGGCTTCACAGGGGCTGCAGGCAGACTGCTGCCAGTCCCCTTTAAGCACAGAGCTTTCTGCCTCTTATAAAAATATTATAAGTAATTAGTGAAAAAGAGTCTTTTCTAAAGAATAAGATTCGTAAGTACGGGTAAGATGAAAGTGTAAACGGATAATAAAAATAAATCCCATCTTTTTCCCTAACTAGCAAAGCCACTCTTTAGGGAATTATACTTATTTTAAAAAATCTGTAAGGTAGAGATAAATAACTCATACACAAATACATGCAAGTTACTCTACATTAAAAATTGAAAAGGTGATGATTTATCTAAGGCACACATCCTAAGCTTAGACATAAATGAAATGAAAATTTGGGGGGAAATACAACCTCGATAAGACAGTAAAGAAGGCTCTCAGGTGTAACTGAAGCTCAAGTTGTATAATAAAAAGAGGTTTAAAACTATTCTGGCTTCAGGCTTTTTACACATCATTAATATCTACCACTTCAAGTCACTTCAAATTAGGCATCCCAGCAGTAAAGTTCACATTTTCCTTGCTTCAAGGAAAGAATAAAAATGCAAGATAAAAAAAAATAGATTAAAATCCAGCATTTGTCAGTGTTAAAATATGGGAACATGGAGCAAGATCAAAGAAACTTAAGGAAATATAGAAGGATATTGAAGTGAAATTCTGTGCCTCTACCAATGTTATTTCACTTCTGTATTTTTCAGCTTTGAGGAGATTAGTAATGGTAAAGATGTGTTAAATTGTAAACCATATTGAACAAAGGGGACAGGTGGCAAGGACTCCAGAGGGATGGAGGTGTCACTAGCTGACGCTGACTTCATCGTTTTGAAGTAGGTATTTCAAGGTGGACGGAGAAATGGACATGATTTATTCGACTGAGACATTTAGGGGAAAGTTTTTAATTTGAATTCCTATGTCACATATGTTATTTTTTACTCTGCATTCAAGTATATCCACAGATTTCTATGCTATGTGCTCTTACTTATGAATATGGAACAATTTAAGCATGAGTTCTGATAACTGAAACTGTTTCCAGCATGAGGTTTCCATCTTAAAACAAGGTATAAATTATGGAGACCAAAATACAGCAATGAGCAGAGGTTGATGTGAGCTATGGAGGTTAAGAAGATGAATATTGTCAGACATCTGGGAGTCCACGGTACAATCCCAAGAATTAATTGTTATGCAAATCAGAGACTTCTATTACCAGAAAGACACAGGAAGATAAAAAGAATATGAAAAAAGAGGCTGAAATTATTTCTTTAATATTGATTTTGTTGCCAAGACTTTCAATTATTACATAAAAACAGTGTCCTAGACATAATGGACTTAGTGATTTCTGCAGTTTTTAATGCACTGCCTCAAGGCATCTTACTGAAGATTTAACTCAAATTGGCCTGAAAATGAGTATCACCTCCTAGAAACTGTAAGCTTGACTGAGAAGGTAAACTAAGACTGTTGATCAAATCAAGGGAAATGAAGCAAGTCAAATTGTAGAAACACAAAAGTTACAATTATCTGTATGTTCATAGTAACCCATGATTTTAAAAAACTACAAAAATTTCTTATTGTTTTCTTGCAACTGCTTTCTCTTTTTACTCTACGATGTTCACATGGATGATATTTTCTCTAATGAAGTGACTTGGGAAAAGGGAGAGCTCACAGACTAACGATGGTAGATCCAGGGGCCATCTCCAGCACGGCTGATAATGAAGCTGATAAGACGTGAGCTAAGAGCACGTGCATTTGCAGACTAGAATAGGAAAGAAAACTCATCCCCAAAACGACATTTTGACTTTATCAGGATAAATATTGATCCTCATGTGCCAGAATTAGGAATGGGATTGACAGCTGCTGTCCTCTGGACCTACGTGGGAAAAGCAAATGTATTTCTCAATTCAAGTGCATTTGAATAGACTTAAGAGGTTAAACATCTTGGCTGCACCAGGATTTAAATGGAGGGAGCAGTTTGTTAATAGTCAACTCATAGAGGAAAAAAAAAAAAACACTCTTCATGGTGGAAAAGGGAAGGAGTAAGCTCAAGGGCACTTGACTGGGAAACACAGAGTTCTATCCCACGAGCATGAGCTCAGAGTTCTATCCCACAATGCTAAACCCTTTTCTCTTCTTGTAAACAAGCTGCCTAGATGAAGGAAAGACTTATCTCTATTCAGGGCAGGCTGCTGGGGAGGGCCCTCTAAAGAATGTGCCAAAGGAATATCAATTAGAAATAAATTCCCTGATGTCAGTTTGAGAAGGTTAAGTGGACATGCAGGGCCCTTTCTCTAATAAGGGCAAGAAGAAAATTATGGTTCAGAGTTAAGCCTCCCTAAAACGGGCTTTTGACACCTCTTTATATTTTTCAATATCATAAAAGCAAATGAAGGGACTCCTAAAGGCTCTAGTTATAGTAACTCATTCCAATATTTCTCACTCTAGAAGTTAGGTCATAAATGATAATTTTTATGTAAATGATAATTTCTTAATCTAATTCCTATTTTTCCCATTTCACTTTAACTGGGATTCATGGGTGAATCTGGCCCATCAGAACTCTCTAACATTAAAAAAATAAAGAAATTGGATGCTAAATTTTAAACATTGAGAGAGAAATCTCAATTTCTGTCTTTCCTTTGAAGAAAAAAAGCCAAATGAGCAATCTTCCAACTGAATCAGCTGGAGCTTCACAGGAAGCTTTCCATAAAGCAGTCTTCCTTCTATATTCCCCATATTTCCTCTAGCCTGGGTTACTTTTCCTTTTCCTTTGACTCCCTGGCTCTGTAGGAATCGGAATTCTCAAAGAACACAAGAACATGCCTATAATATTGTATTACATTCTGGAAGTGGATAATATTTTTTTTCACCAACATCTGATATGTAATCTTCTTAAGACGTTCTAATTGTGTTCAAATGAAGAATTAACTAAATTAACACTGAGTATTCTATACCCGAGACTGAAAGTCAATACTCTACAGCTACAGACATTCTAACATTGCATCCCTCTGAGCTGAAAGCCCCGTACCTAGTGAAAAGGATGTAGGGTTCACGGTCTTTCCAAAACCTAAGTAGAAGAACATTTCATTCAATTAATCAACAGGCAAAAGGTTTATACGCTTCTAAAGGTAAGGGTGGGAAGACACTTCCCTTGAAACACCTGCTGCTTACCTACTCTGGTCAAACTTCTGATAATGGTCCTTTATTTGTTACATGTAGGTTTTGAAAATTCTAAAGTAGCGAAACAACTAATAAATTTCTGTCTAAGGTTAAGATTTGGACAACAGATAAAATATCTTTAGAAAACTGAAAAGCCGATAAGTGTAAAAAGGACAGTGGCCTGGAGAGTAAAGCAAGACTCTGCGGGTCCCTGGAGCAGCACACTGCAGTTTCTGCTCTGCGAGGCTGCTGAGCCTGCACCACGTCGGCAAGTAAAGTGCTAAATGAACCACCCGCTACGTGTCCTTCTTTGAACCACATCAAGCACTGCTGCCGCACGGCAGAATCTATCCTGTTCTTCCAACTGTAACCACAACCAAGGAGCAGACCCCGGGAAGGGGAGGTTGATTTGGGTTTCTGCTTTAAGCTGCTGGCATCCTGAATCACTTGCATAAACTTCTGAGATCATCCAAGAGAATTCGGCCATAAAACAAATCATTCACGGAGGTTGCCAAAGGGCAATAAAAACCTCACTGGCCCGACTGCAGGAGCGCTCCAGGCAGTTTTCCATTAGGCAGGGCTAATAGGGCAGGTGTGACAATCTCCTGACCTAGATGCTGCCTCAGAGTTCTGGCCAGGTCCTGCCATCAGGTGCCTCTGGCACCCTCACTCCCGCTGGCTCAAATGCCCCAATTAGGCACCAACAAGAGCAGTGTGAGCAAATCCATCAGAAATACAGCTCCCCTGGGAACAGCTGAATTCCAACTGAGCAAGCCCTGGAGCAGCCGGGGTGCCCAGGTGCCTCCACAAGACGGTTTCCTGGGGAAAATGTGGTTGAGTATGTGTGAGGACTGCCAAAGTTATCAGGGCACCGCACTGTTCCAAAACTCCAGAGCAGGACCGCCTCTCCTGTGCCCCAGGGTGAGGAACCACAGAAACACCGAGAGACTGATGGACTCAAAGCTGGTTAGGCGGTAAAGACATTGAACTCTGCTTATTGAGAAGAAGGCGCAAAATACAATAATCGGGAAAGCAATGCAATAATGTTAGCTAAGACAATTTGGCGTATCTGCTACATCCTTAATATTCCAGTTCAAATGCCATTATTGTACTTTATTCTCATTTTTATTAGCATAACATGGCTTCACATCTCCTAGTATATACTGTGATTTTTATCAGCCATAAAAAGAAACCGTTTAACACATAATGAACAACAGCTACAAGGCAAAATACTCACATTTTCGCTTACCCATGGATTTTTAGCAAGTCTTCAGTTGTCTGATGCTGTTGGGAAACATTATAGGATTTTCCGTATGCTTAATGCATGGGGAAAAGGAAATATTAGAAAAACCCAAGAGACTGTTTAATAGCAAAACCAACTTTAGTCAAACTTTCCTTTAGGTACTAAAGTATTTGGATAATTTTTTTTCTTGGAATTTCTACAATTAATTATTTCATTACTTAATATTTATAGAGTACTTTAAAATTTCCCAGTGTTTTATAACCAAGGCATAGTTTTTCTTTACAACATTCCAAAAAGGTGTGAGCAGTAAAATTTCTCACCAGGAACAGAACAGGAAATTCAAGTGCCATGAGAAAGGATATTCTTAGGAGGCATTTTTGGGGGTGAATAGCCTCAGGAAGGAAACTGCTCACCCATTTTATGGACTTAATCTGAAGTGACCTCTACCAACCTTTATTTCACTCAGCTGTGACAATTATCTTCCACGATTTAATTATGATTAATTGTAAAAAATCCTGGCAAAAGACTAGTTCAAGATTAGGGTTTCTGAGATTCAATCTCAAGTTGGAAGGACCTAGAGAGGTCAGCAATTCCACAACAGCTCTGAAAGTTAGGCGGCCTTGGACAGATGGAGATTGAGTTAAAGTTCTCCAAATACCCCTCTCTTATTTAATGTTGTTTGGTACAGAAATATATTTACCTATATTCAAAATCCACCAGGCTTCAGAATAAGCCTATATCCTCTAGCTCAGCCCTCACTAGAAATGGAAAAATTTGGTTACAATCTATAATCAATTTAAAAAGCAACATTGTCACATATTCCATAATGACTTGCTTTTCTCAGAGAAATATTAGGCCACAAGCCCTCAATTGAGCATTTTACTTCTCACTGCCAAACTCTGAAAAATTCAAGACTGATGAGTAGTCCCTAGAATTATGCCACAGTAGAAATAGTTCTTTAAAAGAAGGTTAGTTCTTAAAAAGAAGGATAATAGTGATAGATAGTGGCCAATATTAAGCCTGATAAAAATCACAATAGCACCATTACAATGCAATTGATTTGAAGCCGCATTTAATGAATCTCTAGACTAAAGTGCTTAATACTGTGCAATGGGTTGTCCATGGAATAAAAAGACTGAAATATATTATGGAAATAAAAAGCATTTTAACATTCAAATAACTACACAATCAAGATAACAGGTCAGGTATAAACCGTGTGGGGTAGACAGAACAAAGAGATAAGTCAAGGTGAAGTATGTATATTCTAATAGAAGAGAAAAGAGGACTGAACTAAACTTGAGTCTCTTAAAAACAGAAGAAAAGCGTATTATCAATAAAAGAAGCAACAACTTACAAAATAAAATAGAGCCTACTCTTAGGTTAATGACGGAAGTTCCCCACATGGAATAGGGATTCATACTAGGGAGCAAAAAACAAATTAACTTGAGTAAACTTGGGAGATTTTTCTTACAATCTCTTATAAAAGATGTAATTGTCCCACATGTGAATTTCAACCTGGCTTAAAAATGAATTTAAAAGGACAAGACAATGACCAATGGCGTGGAGGTGGAAGGTCAGTCTAATGTTAATAAAGACACAAATAGACTCACTGGGAAACAGAGATGGGATACGAGGAAGGAGGTAATTTAATGGAAGAATATTTTAAAACACAAGAGAGGGAAATCACATTAGATAAAGTCCACTGAAAGCAAATCACTTAATAAAGAGAAATAAGATACCATAATTAAAGAACTTTTATTCCAAAACAAATCTACCATCTCTGCAACTATTGTGGAACTCTTTGTCCTTAAACTTCTCCCTAAGATTTCTTTGTTTCTTGACTCTCTTCTTAGCTACTCCCCGAGCTCTCGCTGCTTTTTGGTTATTTACTCACAAGCTTCAATTATTTTGAACACATTCACTTATAAACAGATATGGACTGTACATTTACATTTCTGTTCTTGAACTCTCTGTGGAATGTTGCAAATAGGTTTCGTGGATCATCACGATATTTAGTATATTGACGAGAGAATGTCTGATCCTCTCAAGCCCAGACCTTTCACAAACATCCTGTATTTCAAAGACATCAGAGAGTTGAAAAATATTTTCTCCGACCAGGTCCCTCTAGCAATCTCTTGCCTAACTGTTCTGCCTCCAGTTTTTCCTATCGTTACACCAAATGTTTGATAAAACCACTTCAGTGCTGCAAAAATATTAACAGATTTTTTTTTTTTGGCTCTAAAACATATTCCTAATTTCACAGCTTAACATTCAAGATAGCATACTCTCTTTTCAACTCTCTCTTTCCAGATGCCAAACAACCCTAGCATTTTTTTTTTGTTTCTTGAATATGATCTGTACTTTTCCAATAGCAAGCTGTGACTACAGATAATAGTCGATATGTGAAAATCTCCTCAACTCTGCCCCCTTGGAAAACTTTTCTTTTGTTTTAAAACCAAGGTCAGAATGCATCTTCTTTGAACATTCACTCAGCTTTAAGCCCTAACTCCTCTAAGCAACTTTAATACTATATTTATATGTCATTCTACCAGCAATTTTTCAAAAGACCATTACATATGGTTGCTTGGACGTGACCCAAGTTCATCAAACTATATAAGAACACTGTTGCACTAGTTTCAGACACAGAGCTGCTCAATCAATGTAATGAGCTTTGGCCGAGCACAGTGGCTCATGCCTGTAATCCTAGCGATCTGAGAGCCCAAAGCGAGAGGATTGCTTGAATTCAGGACTTTGAGATCAGCCTGAACAAGAGCAAGACCCTTTTTCTACTAAAAATAGAAAAATTATTCAGGCATTGTGGTTGCCTGAAGTCCCAGCTCCTGGGAAGGTAGAAGTAGGAGGATCACTTGAACCCAGGAGTTTGGGGTTGCTGTGAACAAGGCTGATGCCTCAGCACTCTAGCCTGGGGCAACAGAGTAAAACTCCGTGTCACGAATAAATAAATAAATACGCATTAAGTAATTTCAAATGTGAGCTTTCAACTAACATGAAGGTTATAATCTCCTGGAAAAGAATAATTTCTGTAGAAAAGGGCACAATATACTGCCCAAGTTGTTTTAGAAGTCTATAAATTTCTTGCTGGTGGAATTCTTCCTACTCTTCTTACTCATCCTCCTTATGACGCCAATTTATTAGGCACCAAAAAAAAAAAATAATAATAATCTAATAACTTAGTTTTTATGACACAAAGAAAAAGAAACTAAAAAGTGGATTGAACACCATCGCCACACTAGCATACAGCAGCTGCTCTAGACATGTGGACTACACAGATTTCTAATATAACTATTTAACATAATTACATTGAAAAGAATATTTGAAAAAAGTATAGAATGGCAAACTGTAATATAACTTAGGGTTTTAGAAAAACTGAATGAAATAGTGAGAGCTCGAGCCCTTCAGTCAGATAGAATAACTGACGTCCAACTTTTTAAGTCATATACTTCACATGGCTGTAATGAAGTTTAATGAAATAATACATGCAGATAAACTAGCATATATTCTTTGTTACCATGATTATAATTGCATTGTTTAAAAACTTTGTAACACAGAATTAGACAGACCTTAGTTTAAATATTTGCCAGCTGTGTGACCCAGGATAGTTACTTGTTAAGTTCATTCACCATCCTTTTACTTAATTGCATCGGCAATAAACATTAGATACAACTTCATAGTTTTAAAATGAGACCGACATTGCAACTAGCATGAAAATTGGCACACAGAAGACACTTTTTTAAAAAACAGATGACTTTTATGTCTGATTCTTTTCTTTTTCCCTCATGCATAAGGTCAATTTTCCTTCTTCTTCTTCTTCTTCTTTTTTTTTGTATTGGCTGAACTTATAAACACAATAGATTCTATACTATTTATATCAAAATGTAATAGCTTCTTTACTCATAATAGACATAAATTTCTCTGTGTTAGTTCTGGCTAGTGACTCTTCAGCAGAATAGTGTTTGGGTTATTTTCTTAAAACCAATAATAAACAAGCAAAAATATTCACTTATGAAATAAAAAAATATGCTACTACAGAAAAAGACTCCAAAGTATGGCCTCTGGGATTACATAACAAGTGACTTAAAAGTTCTTTAAAAATTCTAGCAATTTTGTCCCCTTCCTTCAACATTACAAAAACAAATAACAAAAAACCAAATAATGGGTCTCTGCTATCACCTTATTGCCAATCAGTTTCCAATAATATTTGGATTTAGCTAAAAAAGAGTGAAATCTTATAAACAACACATTCCCATTGTTTTAATCCTGCCTTGGTGATTTACATATACAGCCCTGACATTTTTCATCAATTATAAAAGAATAGAGAGATAAATGTGGAGTTTCAGAGAAGTGAAGAAAAGGGAAACAGACTCTTTGTTTATTACAAACTTCACTTATTTTTACCAGTGTGCTATTAAATTTGTTTACATCATCTATAAACTTCTAGTTATCACATTGTATCTAGTAGAGCTGAGAAAATGGCATCTATACATTTATCTTTTTGATTTCAGATCTAATCAAGAATTTAGAAAGTCTTAAATAATAGTTCATAGTATCTTCCCTCAGTGGAATCAGGTTTTTGAGGGGATTAAAAAGAGTCATTTTCACCTATTATGAAGAAACAGTAATATGATTATTAGACATTCTTCCTAAACAGATTAGAAGAGACCTTTCACTTTCATTGATTTTGTTTTGTAAATTCAGATCAACCAATGACAAAAATGGAAAAGGATGACCAACTTTTCTTTTCTCCATCAGGAACAACTTTCTTTATCATCCCCTCTGCTGCAAATTACATTTATTATAGCTGGGAAAAAATTTTGATTAATGATCTTATTTGAAGAAAAATGAGTTTGATTAATCAACTTTTTCCTGTGGAGTGTCATGTTTGGAACAGGCTTCCTGATGACAATTTATGGGTAGTTATGATCTCTAAGTATCTGCTAAGCTTTCCAAGTACACTGACTGCAAATTTGTCATGATTCATTGTTTTAAAAGTGTCATACAGAGGAAAAATTTTATACAAAATGTTATCTGTAATATTATCCTTTTCATAAGCCATGACATTTGTAAACTTTAATCACAATCTGTTCTCCTATGCATATGAGTATTATTAGTATGGATATAATTAGATTCAACTGCAAGGTTTCATTTACTGCCTTTAGCTGTTTTCAAATTATCCTCTTTGGGTTTGGATTTCTACTACTTGGTTATGATGTATCTAGCTGTGGTCAGCAAATGGTTGATCAGAGATTTCCTCAAATACCCTGTCATGGTAAAATCTCAGTCATGGACAAAAGGGTTCTATTTTTATACTGAGATGCATCTTCAGTGCTCCATCAGGAAGTAGACAATTATGCCTCGGCCTTCACTTCCTGCTTCCACAGAGCTCCACAGTCATACAGAATTGAGATGAGTGTTTCTCTGTGTCTTTCCTGGGCTTGGGCACAGCTCCACCTACATCTGTTCTTTCAAACTGGCAAGTGTCTGTCAGAATTTTTCAAAGTTCCTTATGAACAACTCATTTACTAATTCTTCTGTAAAATTTTTCAAATCAGTTAACCATAATTTTAACCAGTTGTTGCTGATTGTTTTTGACAAACATTCTAGAAATAAGGCTGAAGAAAAAATAAAGTTATTTTCATAAAGAAAGCTCTGGTTCAGATCAAACAGACACAAGTTCTGACAATTTAAGATTTTCAGGGAACTGCCATTAAACCCAAATAGGACAATTCTCTGGGATGAGATTTTTGAGAGCTCCAAACATATGTTGCTCCTCTAGTGGTTGCTAGGCTACTGGCTTTACAGCTACTGTGGTGGCAAAGCTTCTCTTTTCAAAGACATTGCAGATATTGGGAAATTGGAAGGGCAAAGGGTCAAGTGAAAACACCATGAAATTTGATGTTTTTATCAAGATTCAGCTATTCCTCATGAATAAATGCTCCTTGGATCTTGCAAAGCTTTATTTCATTTCCACAGTTATTAAGTTGATTTTGATAAATTTTGCCATTTATCATTTCTTGTATAGAACAGTGGGTTTTCTGAAAGTGCTATTCTGAAAGCACTTTACCCTAGAAACTAGGTTTTTGACTTTTAATTCAATATTCTTCTTCCCCTTCTTAAATAATCTATTAAATTATCTTTAGCTTTGTGATCTGGAAACCAAAGCAGAGAAGGCCAAAAGAAGCCAGGACTCAAGTGGTATTTGATCCAGGTCATCATAAGTCTCCATGGGGGAGTGTACTTTGTTGCCTTTGGTGCTCAAAACTAAGAGTTTGTAGTTGTTAAACTTTAAAAGTGTAGTGATCTTAACAATCATCTTATCCAACTATACATTTTACAGGTAAGAATATCATGAATTTCATAACATTCTCCAAATCATCAACATGGAAACTACTGGAGCCTCTCTCTCATCCTAGTTCAAAATAAATTGAACTAGTCTGATTTTTAATCATTTAGTTTTTAATCATTTAGTACTTTTTAATCATCTTAATTAATTGTCCTGGAATTCTTAGAAGGTAGATATATGTCTTAGTACATTTGTGCTCCTATAACAAAATACCACAGACTGAATAATTTATAAACAAGGGGAATTTATTTCTCACAGTTCTAGAGACTGAGGAGTCTAAGATCAAGGAATTGGTGTCCAGTGGGGACTTTCTGCTGTTTCCTCTCGTCGCAGAAGGGAGAAATACTGTGGCTGTGTCTTCCTTCACATGGGAAAAAGAAATGGCAGAAAGGGCCGAAGCTAGCTCCCTCCAGCCCTGTTCTAGATACTAATCTATCCTCATAACTTAACCATTTTCCAAAAGGCCCCACCTCTTGATACTACAACAATGCTGAAACAATTATATTTCAACAAATCAATTTTGGAGAACATTCAAAGCATGGACATATACCTGGAAAAAAGGGCAATTTTTCCTTATGAATTTATAAGCTAAGAAATAATTAGGACTTATACACATAAAAAATACAAACACATGATTAAAATATCCAAAAACAATGATTATATAGGAACTCACCTACTTAGACTTGTGGTTTCCAAGCGATTAGCATAATATTATAGCCATAATGAGACACTCAGGAAAAGACAACTACATCTAGCTCTTGAATTTGGACTATAAAGGAAATCTTCCAACTCATGACAGCCATCCTGGCCAAAGCACCTGAAGTCTTTTGCAAATTCTTTAGTCAGAATCTTGCTTCCATAGCACATTATTCATAGATTTTGCTCTCACGGTATTTAGAACTTAATGTAATTCATCTCCTTATCTACCTTCCTTTCCTTCTACAACACTCACCTCTAAAACCAAAAATTGTTATTCTATACCCCAAAGGCCTAAAAGACACACATATTATTTATTTGACAATTGTTTCTTGCATAGAGGAATGAAATAGTGCTTAAATTTACCTTCTATTTACTTGGATAAATAGAGGCTCATAGTGGATGTGATCCTATGAGCTGCATTCTGGAGGTGAGTGTGGGTAGATTTAAATCAATAGATTGTGTCTACTGATATTAAGGGAGAAAGGCTAAGTTTAGCTACTTGAAGTAAAGGGATAACGTAAAAGAAATCTTCCAGTAAAAATTTTTTAATAGAGTCACAAATATCAAAACTTGCCCAGTAGAACCTAAAAGTGAATAAACTCTCTATTCGCATCAGATACCTTGACTCCCACATTTATAAAAAAAAGTGAGCTAGGAAAAGAAGATATGGATTAAGAATGACCTTCCTCCCTATCTTGCTGTCATCAGTTCTGGCTTGAGGTGCTCTCAGACCATTTACATTTATAAAAAGGTGAATAATAGGAATTTTTAGGAGATGGTACTTTATCACCTCTGCCTATTACTTTAAAATTTGGTGTTACTAACTAGAGTATAGGCAAAGTGGTCCCTCATGGAGGAAACAAGGCTGAAGGATCTCATGGTTATGATTTACTCACTGCAAAGTCATTTCTGTTTGCATCCATCCACCCAAGTAATAAAAGCAGACATAAAACATGTAAGGTTGAATTTCATAGACGTGGTAGGTATAATAAAATGAAAAAGTTGAAAGAGGTTATCCCTTCTTAAGAATCAAATTATTAACCCAATTAATGAATGAATCTTATTTTCAAATCTCAGGATGAATTATAAATATAATTTCACCTTAATGACAATACCCATTAAGAAATTAAAGTTTCTCAGGAAAAATCCATGATGACTGTACATTTATAAAGCTAAATCACATTATATTATCTATATGTTTCATCCATTATTTGTAAAAAACTCCAGAGCTTCTATTTTGAGCTCTAGGCTGCCTCATTAAAATGAGATGATTATAAATTATTTGATATTGCTTTGGGAGCACTTAGCGTCCTATCCTTGATATTAGATACTTTCAAGTTTTTATTATAAGTTTATTATTAACATTCTGTCTTCATTCATTTGTTTTTACTTTAATGTTACCTTCCATGGGGGAAAAATAAATCACCACAATATTCTCTACTGCTATCTTTCTGTCTAGTTTGATGGGGAAAAAGTTTATTATTTTGTACTTAGTCAAAATAATTCTAATCTTTCCATCTGAGAACTCCAAGGATCTGTTTTTTAGAAGACACGTATATTAATGTTTCCTAAGAATGGTAAAGATATTTGCACATACAGAGGGCGCCAAAAAATGTAAATACACTTTAACTAACTCATCCCATTCCCACTTACTAGTCTAGCAGCCTACAGCTTTGCGTTAGTCCTTTATGCCATTATTGTCCCAAAATAGAAGTAACAAAATTTTACTCTTTCAGAATTTTAATTTCTGAAACACTAGTAGTTTGGCAGACTTACTAGCTCTAGTACTTTATATTTTTTACAGAATTTTTAAGTTATGTGGAATAATCTCAACTTTGCTCCCCACATTACCCTACCACCATCACCGCCATCTGCACATCTCTATCAGATTCCCACAGACTTGAGACTGTTTGGAGAAAAAGACAGGTTCAGTGTTGGTGTTAATGATTGCATTTTGCTTTTACCTATGAGGCTGAGTTCAAAATAAATTCAAACTTTGAACACAGAATAATAATTAGCTCAGCCGTTCCTTATGTGTGTGTGTGTGTGTGTGTGGTGTATACATTTATGTACCAAGAGAGAGACTTCTGAATGCTGGGAATTCTGGTTGCTTATAACTTTTTGTATCTGTCTACCAATATAGAAAGCAATAAGAAGAAAATGTATACATTTTTAAAAAATAGAATGGCCTTATTCAGATAAGGAACGTCTGTGGAAATTTGGATTACTGGAAAAAGTTTTTTCCAAAATACAAAGACTTGTGTAGTCTTTGAATTTCTCTGAAAGAATCTGCCTTATATTCCCTTGCATTTTACTAAGACCTAAGCAATAAAATGTATGTAGTTTTGCCAGAATAATTTATCTTTCCATTTCTGTTATAGCGTAAAGTCTTCAAAAAAGTCTGGTTTTCCCTCTTGTGTCACCTCTGCTCTGATGTTTCTCATTTAAACAAGAATATGCCTGATTAAGGAGCAGATGTCTTGTCCCTGGGTGGTGGGTTTATTTTTATATAAATATTATGTTACAGAAGAGAGACTAAATTTGCTAATGAGATAACTGTACTTTGGTTAAATAAGTCTTTGATCTAGGCATTTTCACTTCTTACAAAGAAAAGTTTCATATTCCATATACAAAAACAAAATTCTGCCATTACCAAAAGCAGCTGGGAGTTAAAGAGAAAAGAGTTCTGGCCTCAGAAATCCTTACCAGCCTATTAACCTTGAGAAAGTCCCTTAACTGTTCCCATCCTTGATTTCTTAATCAGTGACATACATGAGCTTGGTAACACTGACTGACCTTTTAAGGTTGCTATGGAGAGGGATTATATAGGCTGCTGTTGCTCTAGAAATATTTAATAATATTTCATTATTACAATGTTATAAATGTAAGTGTAATGGTTTGAGATAATGATTTCAGCTGGGTCCTAAAAAGTAAATGACTCTTTTAAGTTGTTAAAAATTCTCTATCCTATTGCTCTCAAAACATGTAGGGAGAAAAATGACATTAAGTAACCCAATTCCAGGATCCATCGCTTCATTTAGAGGTAAATAAGTTATAGTATTGCAGAGTTGTTTTTATCTCTAAGTTTATTAATTGGTTGGCCTTAAGGAAAGAAGTGCATAGGACAAAATACATTCTAAATGAAGAGAAAACAAAAACACTGAAGATTTAAAGACTATAAGTTGAATAAATACTCATGATTCCAGTTCACACATTGTCCCACAGCAAAGAACTGAAAAAGTGACACAGGTGTCTTGAGGCCACATGAACTACATAAAACAGATTCAGCCTTTATGAAATTTGAAAGTTTGTGAGAGACTAGCAAGGTGGCAAAAGCCAAGCACCTACCGCTTTATGAAAATAATTTAATGATAGAATATCTAAAAGTTGAAATACAAGGTTACATGTCTAAAAGAACGTTTTATTATCAGAAACCTAAGAATTACTTTCAGTTCTCTAATGGCTACAGGCAGGGCTTCCTTTGGGTTCACTGATAAGAGCTGACAACAGTGTTGGCATTGGGGTAAGGAGGCAGCTATCAGTGCAAGGAAAGGCCAGATACCTCCCATACTGTTGTCCTGAGGACCAGAGAAGTTGAAGTAGGTATTTCCTATTCACTCAATCCAGTCCCAGCCCCAACGTTGAACATGAACTGAAGTGGCTGTCAGGACTAAACATAAGTGCTAGGAAATGCTAAGAACCTAGGCGAGGGCTAAGAATGTGCAAAGAGGCTTAATTTTGGTCACTGAAACAAGACTACAGAGGACCTTGTTCAGGTGTCTACCTGTCTGAGTCATCAGTCTCTAGCCCTGCCTCTCACACCATGCTACCTCCCAGCAGAAAACAGTCAGGAGGCACTGGCCCAGGAAAAAGATACTAGAAGTCTCCTGCAAATTAAACAAGCGTTAAGCCCTGTTCTTAGAAAGAAATGTTAGGAAAGTAGGAACTACTTGACTCAGGACTAGGACAAGGTCTGAGTCTTTTCTAGTTAAAGCACAGGTAATCCCACCACCTGATAGCTCAAATCGTGATTAGACATTTGATCTCATGTGGCATATGAAAAGCGGGTTCCAGGGGTGAGAACTGCGTGTTTCATGGAAGCTGAAAGCATGACAATTGATCTCTAAGATTGAATATGTTGACTTATCACAGCTGGGACCATTTGCATCTTTAGAGTTAAGTACAGAATAAGTAAGGTCAATATTAAAACACTACTTTCTAGAACCTCAATCACCTTGCCACAATGATACTTTGGGGAACACATCATCATAATAAGAACAATTATTACATAGGTTAAGTCACTGCCCTTGATATGCTATATTTTTAACCAACGTAAGTATTGTTCTTTTATAATTTCTTTGTGGTTTCAAATGAAATGGTAGTGCCTGATAAGTAAATTAAAATATTGCTAAGTCATGGAAGAAGCTCAAGTGCCCATTGACTTACGAATGGATTAATAAATTGTGGTATATGTACACCATGGAATACTATGCAGCCTTAAAGAAAGATGGAGACTTTACCTCTTTCATGTTTACATGGATGGAGCTGGAACATATTCTTCTTAGTAAAGTATCTCAAGAATGGAAGAAAAAGTATTCAAGATACACAGCCTTATGATGAAGCTAAGTTAAGGGTTTCATATGAAGGCTATAACCCAACTATAGCACAAGAATATCGGGAAAGGGAGGGGATGGGAAGGGGGAGGTTAGGATGGAGGGAGGGCAATTGGTGGGGCCACACCTATGGTGCATCCTAGAAGGGTACAGGCAAAACTCACTAAATGCAGAATACAAATGTCTTCATACAATAACAAAGAAAATGCCATGAAGGCTATGTTAAACAGTTTGATAAAAATATTTCAGATTGTATATGAAACCAGCACATTGTACCCCTTGATTGAACTAATGTACCCAGCTAAGATTTAATAAATAAAAAATAAATAAATAAATAAAACGAACATGGTGGAAGAGATGTTTGGGCAATTGTTTCTTAGGAAGACTAAGGGCTTTACTTTCCTGACTCTTGGAACAGCTTTATCCCAGGAGGAGCCAAGGCGTAGGGTAAGACATGTGGAAGGCACTGAGGGTCTCTGATGAGCAGCTTCTGCTGAGCTGCCCACTGCCAGTCATTTAAGGGACACAACTGACACACCAGCACAGTGAGACCCAGATGACTGCAGTCACAGCTCCTATCACACACAGCATTACTGCCCAGGTGAGCTCAGACCACTAACAATGTTAAAGAGATAACCAAATAGTAGTGATTTACGTTAATAAATGCTGGGATTGTTTGCTGTGAAGCAAAAAAACATAACCAAAACAATAAGCTACTTTCTTCCAGCACATAGAGACAGCTTAATTTTCCAATAATGAGGACTTATAGCTCCTGAAAAGATATCTGAGTTCAAGCATGGCTCTTCTGAAATGATAATATGAAAATAATATGCAGTAACTGTCTCATTAAAATAATATGTCAAAGAAAAATTGTTTCCTTTCTTGGTGCGAACTGTCCAGATGTTATTTTTACTGTCCTCTAAGTGCAAGCTATACGTCGGCTATTAGTAGAAACTGCTGTTTGTCCTCCCATATATTTCTCTTCCTCTTTCATGGTGATAGAGGACCTGATTTACGGCTGGACCCACATCTTCTCAAGAGGGAAAGTGAATTTCTCAACCTGCCAAAGAGCTGTAATTTCTGATAAAAGAGATTGGAAGGGGAATCTCCTGTGCAAGCTTATGGAGATCATATGGAGATTACTTGCTCCTTCTTTACTCCCTTAAATGGAATATGGATGATATATTTGGAATATGTCTTAGACCAAGAAGACAAGGCCATACTAGTAGAGAGAGGTCTGGGCCTTGCACTGATGCCTCATGCTCACCTTGGAATGCCTACTTGGAATTTCACATAATAGAGAAACATCTACTGGTTTATTTCACACACTATTATCAAGACTTCAATACTTGTAGCTCAACCTTGTCCTTAGTAATGCAGCAAGTGCATTATGTTATAGGCTGAAACCTTTGCTAGGAGTCCTCCTTATATAACTATTTTTTGAACTAAGATTGCTACAGCACATTTTCCCCCCTTAATAACACATTTTCCTTTATGTAAACTAGCAATACCACTAATAATAAATTCAACTATTTTTTTCTTCTGAAGATGCCATTAGGGAGTATGAAGTAAATATGTGATATTAGCATCATGTTATTCCAGAATCTTTCCATATGCAAAATATTTTATATCAGCAGTCTTTCATCTCAAATAATATATTTGAACGGTAAACACAGAACATAAAAAAATTCCTGTTTGTAAAAGGCAATTTGGAGAAAGAAGATGTCCATTGAGATTGACACAAAAGCAAACTTTTAAAATGTTACATATTCACAAAGAAGGAGACACAGAAAGGTATATTTAAAATTATTTTTTAATATCAAGATCTTTCTTATGACAATACTCACAAAATTTTTTGGAAAAGTTGCCACAATATGTCCCTACATACGCAGACACACATATACACACACAAGAATATATTATGTGGATTTTATTCCATAATACTAACTAATATTTTTCATAAAATGAAGAAGAATGCCCCATCTAACATATATTAAATTTATTTCATAAAGCACAAGTATATATAATTCTTGTCATTTTTGTCTATTTAATGTTATGACAAATGCCAGTTTTATTTATATTCATGTAAAATTTCTTCTTAATCCTTTGAAAATATCATATTGATTTCCTGTAGAAATGAATTTTCAGGTTTGATTATATTCACATATCTCTTAAAATTTATCTTTCTAATTTATTGAATTGGCCCAGCTATTTTCTACTTAATTGTATTTTTGAAGCTAAGCTATATCGTGATAGGAATCTATGTAGTGTAAAAATATAGACTAGAAATATGTGAAAATGAGCTTGGGTATCCTTATCTTCTTAAAAATGGAAATGATTACTACAAACCTACAAATGAGAAACTTATGACTCAGTAACACTGTATGGATAGTTTTTGTCGCTAAAGACTTGTTAGGTGATATGTTGAAAGATGCAGTTTGGCATTTCCTTTCTGTAGTAATTTCACAGGCAGTCCTTGCTCTCTAACTACCAAGCAGATATTAACTGATGTCTAAATTCCTGTTTATAAAAGGCAAACTAATGAGAATGTCATTATCATTCTCCTACTCTTTCTTCTTTTGTCATAAATACTATCACTATGAAATATTATAAAAGTCATAAATGCTATCACTATGAAATATTATATGTGGAGAAAAGTCCATAAAAAGTTTTATCTGTACAGAAGGTGGCAGAAGTATCAGCAGGTTTACGATTCCTCTAACATTCTGACTGAAATCTGAGGTGGGTTCCTTGGTCCTACTTTGCTTTCATGGGCTCATGGCTTGATCCATCTTCCTGCTACAAACTACAAAAGAAAGAGCTTACAAAGGGAGGGATTGTAAATTAGAACAAACTAAAGGAAATAATTTAGTGCAGTTAACAGTTTAAGTCGTGGCAGCAGGTTTTTCAGTGATTCCTGTGGCTTCAGTACTTCATTTCTTTGTAAAAACAGCAGAAGCAAGACATCGTTCATAATGAAAATGGAAACAGTGATTATGTCAAACTCATCTCATTGTACCCACCCCTCATCTATGAGGAAAAGAAGAAGGTGGCCCCTCCCCTGTTTAACAATGCCAACAGATTGTTGTCTCTTGGGAGCTTTCACCTCCAAGTTAAAATTTTTCACTAGCACTTCTGCTTGCTGGCAGGTATTGCAGTCGACAGTGCCAACTTCTGAAAGATTCATTATTCTCCCATGCATTGCTAACTGTAGAGGCAGGCAAGAACGCCAGAAATCTCTTGAGCAAATACAGTCTTCTATGATTTTTTTCCACGAGTTTTCCATACTCTGGAGATTTAAATAAATGATTCAATTTTGAAGGGTTTTCCCCCCCTCGAAATTGATCCCAATTTAAACTCTGAAAGTTTAGAAGCAAATGTGAAAATGTCAATAATTTTCCCCTTTTTTATTTTACCTTTTACTTGCTCTTATGTACCTTAAAAGTATCACTTTGCTTTTTCTTAAGATTCGTCTACCGACGGTAATGAGAAATGAAGTGATACATGAGCAATGATATCTTTTCTTTCATGAAACCCATTGGTCAAAACAGATAACTTAGCTTAACAAGTATACTTTCGGGTTTCAGGTGGAATGCAACCAAGAAAAATGAGCATTGTATAATGGTTTGCTGCAGTATTAACCAGGAAAGATGCAATGTTTTCTTTTTACATACAGGAGTAAACTCTGTATTGGGTAACCAATACAGAGGTCAGGAAGGAAAGGCTTTTACTTCAGCAGACTCATTAGATTACTCCTGTTTACAGTGAAAAAACAAAATTTATTTGGTGTCTTGCTGAAATGTGTTTTGTTTTGTTGATGAGAAATTTTCTCTGATAATTAAAATGTGCACACCTTAAGTATATTTCCTTTTATTTTTTTAGAAACATTCTTGCTGTGTTGCCTAGGTTAGAGTACTGTGGCCTCAGCCTAGCTTACAGCAACCCAAACTCCTGGGCTCTGGCAATCCTCCTGCCTCAGCCTCCCAGGTAGCTGGGACTACAGGCTTGTGCCACCATGCCCAGTTACTTTTTCTATTTTTGGTAGAGATGGGGTGGGTGGGTCTCACTTTGCTCAGGCTCCTCTTGAACTCCTGAGCTCAATAGATCCACCCTCCTTGACCTCCCAGAGTGCTAGGATTACAGGTGATAGCCGCTGCCCAGCCTTAACTATATTCTTGATTGTTTACTTTTGGGTTAATAGTGACCATCAATAATTCAGCAACACTGGAAATCCCTGAAATAATCAATTATACCAAACATACTTTTTCTGTGAACCTCTGCAGGGAAAAAACATCAGTCCTGTTCTTAGAGCTGATAGCACCTTGAAAAGTAATGAGCTATAAAAGAAGCAGATAGCCAACACAGGCTTTATTTAGCTAGGTTGGGCTGGATTGCTTTACAGTATAAAAAATAGACTGTTGTAAATCCTACACATAAAAGAACAGCATTGATTTCTGATGAGTAAAAATAATGGGTTTATACACTGTTATAGCAAAAACTCAATATTCAACCATCACTGATTTGCACACTACTATCCTTTTTTCCCTAGAAACACCAAACTCTATTTTTTAATATTCATATTTTGCCATTTTCCTGCCTCAGTGAACTTTATGTAGAACTTAACTTTGGACTACACATTCTGCAGCAAATATATATATATGTTCTTTTCTTAAAGTTGGAGTCATTTATCTGGACAGATGGTCATGACAGTTGAACAAAATTGTGCATAAAAGCTATGTAGCATGGCCAGGGTATAGAATGCTTTTTTTTTTTTATGAATAATTTTGTTATGGAAAAGTTACTATATTATGAAAAGAAATCCTATACTTTGCCTATGTGTTTAATTTTTCAAGAACTGTATTGTACACAGTCACCAATGTTATAATAATTCATTTTTTTTGATTCAATGACTTTCTTCATTATGTACAGTTATGTTGAAGTTCCACTTAATGTTTTTATTTCAGATATTTTGCATAGACCTTTACAAGTAGAAAAACTATTAAGTCTGTGTTTATCCTAGGACTTGACATATACTAAATCACTTTGATCTTGTCTCTGTCATGGAATTTTTGTGATTAATATTTCAGTTTTATGGTTGAGGAAACAGAGGAGTGAGGTAATGTATACAAAGATGGTGAAAGTGAAGACTGGTGCAGGGATCATAGTTGAAGCAAATCTCCCACAGCGTTGTTCTCCTCAGAACTTTGGATGATGACTTATGGTGCATGGAATAAACTGCAAACCTCTAGCAGGTATCTCCAAAAATGAATTTTAATCTATGTTTTCTGTACTTTTTATCCTCTAAAATTTGGGCTTCAACTGAAAACCGAATAACTCAGCTTTAACTGCGATTTCTTATCTTTGTGGCTGGTCCATGTTCCCCCCAGCCACTCCCGAGAAGGAATGCTCCTTTTCATCATCTCTGTCAATTGAGATCCTTGTCCTCCATCATGATCAGATATAGTCGGCTCTCTAGGAATATTACTTAACTCCTTCAGTTGGAATTAATCATCTCATATTCTGGCTGCAAAATTATATTTATTTTCCTAAATCCTCTGTTTTGTAGGTAAATTATATATCTGTCTATTTCCTTACTTCTGATAAAATATAGTTTTTAAAAAGAAAGCTTCCATTTTATATATGTGTCTCTAGCTTCACTTGTAATTATGTATAATTATAACACATAACCTTCTTCATCCATTAAATGTTGTGCATATAGGAGGTACTCAAGATATATTTTTGAATTAGCATTTTAGTTGATGGAATATTTTATAAATTAAGCTTTTATGAATTCAGAAATGTTGAAAATGAAAAAGGATAAAGTAGAAATGTCTTAATGCAATAATTCAGAAAGGGAGGTGAAGGCTATCTTAACCAGTTTGATGTAAGCATTCCAAATTGTATATAAAACCAGAACATTGTACCCCTGAAATGCATTAATGTACATAGCTATGATTTAATAAAAAAAGAAAAAGAAAATGAAAAGAGATTGATTGATTTTGGAATACCACAGTGATGTATAATATGTACATTCTAGAAACGCTACTTCCATATTCAACATGCAAACACTTGGCAATTTTCTATTTTGTTGTCACTAAAAACTTAATCTTTTCATTACTCTCTAGAAAATAGGTTCTCATTCAACATTGATTATAAATATATATAAAAAATGAAAACTACCAAGGAAGGGATTCCTCATTATACTAAGAACGAATGGTATATCTTTAGTTCTTTATATCATTCTTTCAAAATGAGATATATAGGGTGTCCATAAAGTTTTGGTCAATTTAAATAGTTGGTATATCTATATCTGTTACTATATCTATATGTGTGCATCTATATCTATGTGTGTGTATGTGTACATATATATATATATATGTATATGTGTATGTAATTTGTTATCCCAGACATGCAGTTGACCATTTTAAGTCTAACGTTCAATGTTTTAGTTTTGACAATCACCAGTTATGGACATAATTTTTATTAGCACTATATGTATTTGATTTAATAATTCAAGGATTTGTTAAGCCACATCTAAGCCTTCGATCACAGAAACGTAAGGATCATCTAGTTAAGGGCTTCTTAGTACTAAGTTAATAGATTTAGAGATATGGATGGTCCCTGTTAATTTTCATGCAAAATGTTAGTATTTAGTGTTCCTTTCTCTACTCCTGAAGCTTTTTTGCATGTTCTCATGCAGTGCTGTAACCTCCCAAGATGTTAATAACCACTGAAATATCACTCTAACCTTACAGATTTGTCCCAGAGATGAAAAGATACAGTCATTGCCTCACTGAAACCAGAATCCCGTCTTCTAATCCATACACAGTGATTTTATGAACATTATACTGACTCTTTGCTGTGAATTCATAACACATTCATAGATTCTTTATTAACATTAAAAATAAATACAAAAAATGATACAATAGATGATAACAGTTAAGATTAAGCTTACCATTCATTTGGATTTGTCCTTTAATTCCTATATTAGTTCCAGCAACAGAAGGTAGCAGTAAACAGGCATTCACAACATGACCTATTCTTAGTCTTCAGTATTTCTCTTTATTTCTTTCATGTTGAAAGTTTTCTTTGAAGGAAGTAGAAGCTCTGCATTTGGTGACAAGTCTCTGAAGTACAGTGCCCCCAAACACCTTGGATAAAATAAGCAAGCATTTGAATTGCTTTTCTCATGATTATAATTTTGACTTTAACATAATTCAAAATTTATTATATTGATATGCTTTTCAAGAAGGCATGTTTTATCATAAAATAAAGGAACACACAAAAAAGCCCAAACAAGGAAATAAGTAATCTAAAACCCATACATCGTATGGCAAATGTTAAGAAATATACTTATATTCCAAGAAACTTGCCCTCTAGATAAAAGGAGAAATATTTGATACCAATGCTTGATACATAGTGATATGTATACCATACACTAATATTTTATTTATTAAAATACTAAAAAACACCTGCTACTCCATCCTATCACTATGATATAGTAAATCAGAACTATAATAGCTTCAGCTTAGAAGGCCAATTTCCTCTAAAGACCTATCTACAACCTTTCTTGTGATTTTACCTCACACAGATTTATTAGTGTAATAATATGGTATAAGAAGTAATACAATCTTAAATCAATGCTTCATATTCAAATGTGACCTTTTCTGCTTATGGCTACCACCTGGGTTACTGATCTAGTGACTGATCTCCATCTCTATCCTTTCCAAAACAGGAATTAAGGTGGCTCGATGAATAAGTTGTTTCTCTAGGAAGGAGTTATAGTTTTTTGTACCTGAAAAAAATGGCAAATTTTCTGACTAGGATCAAATACTTATGTTTGGCCCCCAAACATATGCATAGTTCCTCTTTCTCTCTACCCTTCTTCTTTTATCACTCCTTTCCTCCCTCTTTCTACCTGTGCTAAGCAATTTGAGTCACTCAAAGATTAAATTGTTTGATTAGCATGATGCTCATGTCTAAATTGTTTTTATAAATATATATACATCAAATTCGTCCCTAAGATTTAGTAGTCTCAACTGTGACAACATCTCTGAAGGCCCTGAGATTTTACCCTAACTGTAGGCTAACAAGTTAGCCTCCTACAGTTTCATGGGTGTTGGCAGAAGTCATGAGATTCTTGGAATAGGGACAAAGGACTTCATTGCTCACAGTGGAGCAGACACCATGTTTGCACTGGTTCGCCTGCACTCATTTCTCATAGGAATAACATGAAGGCGGGCCAGGAGGATGCTGTGTATGCAAATGGATAGCATCAGAGATGAGGCAATAGAACTTTAGGAAACCACATTCTTTCAAAACTGCTGGACAACTTACTCATTTTTTTCCCACAAAGGGAAACATATCTTTATTATACTGGATAACTACCAAATGTTGCCTCTGCTGCAGAGGAATACCTTATCTCTAATGGTGTTCTCTATACAATTATCCTTAAAAAGATAGCCCAGAATGAAAGGATCACAAGACATGCAGAAATGAGACAGACTCTAGGCAAACTATTTCCTAACAAATAGTGGTAAACATGATCCTCATTTATGAACTATAAAGAGTGTATGAATTACAAGTTATTAAGAGTATCTGCAGCAATGTGAATTTATCTCTTCTGGTATGTTTGCTACTTTCATTGTAAAGAAAAATACTACAAAAATAGTTAATCTAAATTTGCTACAGTAAAATTGGCAACAATGAAGTAGATAAGATAGTAATGCTCAGTATCAGAACATGGAAAAACAGGTGCTATCATATAGTGCTAGTGTTAGCACAGATTAGAACATTTTTTAACAGGTGAATTTTTCTTTATGAATCAAAAGTCTTAAAATGTGTGTGACTCAAATTCTAGTAATTTTTCCAAAGAAACCCATGCAAATGTGGACAAAGACAGGAATATTTATTAGCTGTGTTGTTATGAAAATAAGAAAAGAGGAACTATCATATTATGAATAAAAAAAGATTATTTAAATAGACTATATTTCATTCATACAATGGACTATAATATATAAAATAAAAGCTATGTTATAGAAGAATTCCTAATACTATTATATAATAAGATGTTCAAAGTATAGGACTGGAGGCTACAAAGTTGTGCATAGTGCAAAACAAATTTTTTTAAAAAGGAAGTACATATCTTTATATAAATACAGAATTACTAAAACATCATATATTAAAAGTTTCTATAATGACGATTGAAGTACAGAGTAAGATTATTGATTATATGTTAATAATTTTTTAGCTTTAAACTTTTCTATTTTTCTAAGGTTTTGATGCTATTTTTCTAATAATTTCCATGTGTTATTTTATAGTTAGAATATATGTGGTTTTTAACTTTTAGACTTTTTAATGTGACATTCTATGCTATGAAGAATATAAGATTATTAGTTTATCCTGGATTTCTAAATGATGAATTAAAATGAAGGCCTAAGAAGTCAGATACTATCTTTAGATCCCACAGCAGCATCCATTTTTTATAAAAACATAATATTAAAGGAAAAGTGGAACAAACAGAAAAAAAGAATTATTATTTCATAAGTAAAAATTTCCTCATCAGGAGCATAATTTATATACCTCTGATCAAAATTTTTGATTGCCTCATCAAAATGTCTAGTATTTCAAATGCCAATATAAAGAGAAAATTTAGTGATCATTGTACATAGTTTTGATTTTCATACTGGAATAAAGACTATATATTTACAGAAATGTTTTGTGGAATGTGTTTGCAAATGGTAGATTGGAACCTTTTATATCTATTCAATATTTAGAATCAAATCACAAAAGTTATAAAAGCAAACTAGTTTACATTTGAAACTATAAAATGTATAAATTATGTTATTACCAAATCATGCTTATTCTTGAAAAGTTAACTAAAAATAAATAAAATAGAGTTCACTACTTGTAAAATGAGAAACATTAAAATTTGTCATATTTTATACATTTTACAAATTCATTAAGAAGGTAATTTTAATAACATTATACTTTAAATAGTTTTTTAACATTAGATCACAATTGTCAAGTGCCCTAAAAATATAATAAAGTTATTTAAATTCCTTATGTGTTAAAAAATTATGTATGATTCATCTTAGTATACAACACAAGACTGAGAGAAGGTAAGTATGTTTGGAGCATAGTCATTGAATATGAATTTTTTTTTTTTTTTTTTTTTTTTTTTTATAGACAGAGTCTCAATTTTTTGATCTTGTATAGTGCTGTGACGTCATAGCTCACAGCAACCTCCAGCTCCTGGGCTTAGGCAATTCTCTTGCCTCTGCCTCCTGAGTAGCTGAGACTACAGATGCCCACCACAACACCTGGCTTGAATATGAACATTTTTAAACAAAATCACATGTTTCAAACACAATACAAACCACATCTACTAAATGTCTTTTCTTCAACTCTTATAAATTTCATTGTTTGATATAGCAGGCCAAGTGTTTTTTATTTGCCCCTCTAGATGCACACTCCAACTTTGTTCCTGTGGTGCTTTCTGTCCTAGGAAGTGTCTCCTGCGAACAACATCCCCACAGCATATTCAGTGCTATTGTTGGGATATAGTGGGAGTATTTATTCTATGAAAACCCTAACAGGCTGCAAGTCAGAGGTGGTTGTTTCTTTTCTTTTTCATCTTGTGGTCCAGTGGTTAAACATTTATCAGCAAGAGACCTTATCTCACTTATATGACCAACTGCTATTAATTTCATAAATTACCAATTAATTTAAAAGTCAGTATTGTAAGTGCATATGTGTATGTATACACGGGTATAATACATGATACTACAAGGCATCATGGCAATTGCCTGTTGATGAGAATCCCTACCATACTTCTCAGGCTAGGAAAAAACTAAACAAAACAAAACAAAAAACATTTAAGTTTGGATGAAGTTTAGAACAAGATATAATGAATTGGGAGAATTCCTTAACAAATGAAATAACTGTCATTTGGTAAACTGGATTCTCCTGAGTGAACTATAGGGACAATTGAGAGATTATGAAAGGGAAAGGACTTCCCTTGAATTTGAATAGTAAAACCACAAAACAGTTTTCACATCAACCTTATTTCTTCATTAATATCTGCTGAATCAAATCTATTTTTTTTGCTCCCCTCAGAAATGTAACAGTTAGAAAGAGCAATAATATAGTATCAATTTAAGATGGAGTGTGCACAATTATTAAAGTGTGGAAAAGAACAAGAAAATACAATGTCCCAGAACTTTTCGTGTTAATCCTTACTGGTGAGAACATATGTACCTAGAACAAAAAGGTTAGAGTGTCTTTTGTTTTACCACACTGACACTGAAGTTTAAAAATATATATATTAATATCCCTGAACATATAATAAAGAAACAGTAATTTCAAGGTCTCTTGAGCTTATATTAATGTGCTTATCAAGAAATAACTCCAGTAAAATACTTTCCTCTCGGTAGCAAATGCTGTAGTGAATATACCACAAACAGATGGTGCAGAGGATGTGAGATGGCTTGATGATGGGAGGATAATATCACTAAACCAGAATAAATTTGTGCTTGAGCCTGAGGATGGAACAGCTTAGAGAAACAGATAAAAAACAGATAAGCCAATAGTTTGGAGTTGGAATCACAGGGATAACTGCTTAATATCCAAATAATGGGTCTCGAAACATCAGAAGAGTTTGAGGATGCAATTGAGTTGTAAGATATGTCAAAGAATAGTAGTCTCATTCTCATTTCAATGGTAATGCAAGGGCAATCTCAAAGAACTGTGGTGACACATGCAAATCTGCAAAATTTAAATAAATGCACATCTATGAATTCCACCAAGCATTCCAGTCTCTGCAAGCCAGGACTGTTTAGCATATGGCACGTGGGCATGCAGACCCTTTTATATGTGTAACTCTATATGCAAAAATGAGGAGGAATGTGGAATTAAAATGTGATAATTATCCTTTTGTGCTTGTTCTTTTGGAAGTGTCTGTGTGTGTTGAGGAGTGATGTGGGTGATAAAGGAGGTGAGAAGGCAGGAGGTCTGGTTCAGCCTCATCATCAATTTGTTGATGCCAATAGTGAAGAATCTGATATTTGTATTGATCTTTCCCTTACTGAAATATAAGGGTAATGACAAGCAAATACTGGTCAGTTGTGCACATGCTCGCAAAATACACCAATAGAGATTTAGATGGGTTAAGTGTGGGAGATGTACAGCTTTGCATAATTTAGCATACAATTGAATTTTTTAACAAAATGTTCAGAGTAGAGATCTGAAATTTATTTCAGGATGAATTCAACAATTGAGTATAACATTTTTTTAATTTTAAAAATCCTTTGAACTCAAAGCATTGAGCAATGTAATTAAATTTTAAAACATGAGACTATCATTATCTCACTTATTTACTCACCCACTGACGGCTCTTTCTGACATAATGATTCTATTAATCAAAATTCCTGCTTTTTTGTTTAAAACCAACCTCATGATGGACGTCACTTATGTTTTGCACTGTGTCTTCAGTGCACATTTGATGATGAAAGATGCTGTTAAGTTAGTATTTGGAGAAATTGGAAGAAAAAAGATTCAAGAGGCAGAGTCTGAGAAAATGAATCATGAAAACAATCTGTTTTTAAATATAAGATAATTTAAAAATTCTAAAGAATGGCAAGCAGTGACATGCAAAAGTGCTAATTGAGTACAGTAAATATTATGTGCAAGGCACAGAGCAGTTGATGGTGGGAGTGTCAGGAACATTTTTTAAAATAATATTTTTCTTGAAGTTCGGCCTGCTACATACATATAGAAAAGTATTCCAATAACAATTGTATAGCTTGATGAATTTTTAAGAATTAAACAAATTGACATAGCCATCACTTGGATCAAGAAACAGAATATTTCTAGGCTTCCATAGTTCCACTTTGTACCTTATTCTGAGACCCCCTTCATCATCAATACAGCTTGTACCTGAGTTCTGACACTGTAGGTTAGTTTATCCTGAAACATTTTTTAAAAAATCTATTTTCATATTCCATTCTTCTCCTGCCTGCTGTGTTCATCATCATACCACAGCATTTACACAACACTTACATTGATAGTTATTAAAACAACCCTATCAATGGGGATTATTATTTACATGTTACAGATGAGAAAGTTGAAGCTTAAAGCATTTAAATAACATGTCCAGGAGTAAAGACAGTAAAAGATCAGAGATTTAAACTCAGTTCTGTCAGACACCTTCAAGTATGTTTTAAGACATTACATTAAAAGGCATCTTCCTTGATTTCTTATTGATCTGCAAAAGTATCCTTGCTTCTACAAAGCTTTAATTTCTTTGGAAAATTTATTGCTCAATTCATTCTATAAGTAAGTCACAAAAGTTAAAATATTTCTTGTAATAGCATCTGCCTTAAAAAAACACTTTCTGTGTATATAAATTTTATTGCTGAGTTTATGTTTGGGATAATGGGAGAACACATTGTTGGAGCAAGAGTCAAATGAGTTTTCTGTTGAGAATCATTGCAATGATGAGTTGCAACTATTGCTGGGAACAAGTAGATGTTTACTGAAGAAAAAAAGGTTGAGAAAGACTGATCTCTTAGGAGAGAATGCACATTGCAGTCACATCAGGTACAGTTCAAACTCTGAATTCTATGATAAATCTAAAGAACTAGTTCAGTGAAGTGATTGATTATCTCTTTTGAGTTAGCCATAGATAGATTCAGGAAACCTTCAAAGAGAAAGAAAGAGAACAGAGAGAAAGATAAAGAGACAGAGAAAATGAAAGAAAGAAAAATGATTTTACACTAATTCTCAAAGGAATAATAGCATTAAAAATAAGTATTTGAGGCAAACAAAAAAGAACATTCAAGTACATAAGGCCACAGTTCAAAAAATGTCAGGTAGTAGGTATGGAGAAAGAAAACTTAAAATAGAAAACATAGAAAAAGTTCATGATAAAGACTTTCAATTCATAGCTTATATACAGGTGGCCTGTTTTGAAGTAAGAGGGTCATTTCTAAATGCAATATGGCACCCTGAATTGGAATCTAGAATTGAAAAAAGAAACAAATGAAAAACTGATGAAACTTGAGAAAAGTCTGGGGTTTAGGTCATAATAATATACCACTGCTAATCTCTTAGTTTTGACAAATACACTACAATTATATAATATGTTAACATTTAAGGATGGAGGATTCACAAAAGTTTAAAGGAACTAGTTGATGCTATTTTTGCAAATTTTCTGTAAATCTAAAATTATTCCATAAGTTTCTATATCTGTTTTTATGCTAGTACCATACCATTTTGATTAGTGCACCTTTGAAAAATAATTGGAAATCAGGAAAAATGATACATTTGCTAAAAATTGCTTTAAGTATTTGAAGTTCTTCTCTTATGGTAGCATAGAAATTTTAAGATTTTTTTTCTATTTCTGTAAAGAATTCCACTGAAATTTGGAGAACGGTTATATTGAATGTGCAGACTACTTTGGTTAGTGTAAACAATTTGTCAATACTAATTCTTCCAATCTATGAACATGAGGTAACACATGGCAAGAATCCACCATCTCTGAAACAGAAAGTAAACCCTCATCAATTATCAAATCTGCCTTGACCATGGACTTCCTAGTCTTCAGAACTGGGAGAAATAAATTTCTCTTGTTTTTAAGTTATCCTGTTCATGGTAGTTTTTTTTTTTTCTCTAGCTTACTTTATTTCAGAAAAACAACATAATGTACAAAGTATGTGTTAATCAACTGTTTATGTTATCAGTAAGGCTTATAGTCAACATTAGTAGTAGAAATTTAGGGGGAGTCAGAAATTTTTTTAATGCAATACATTATTTTATGTATTACTGAACTTTTTCTTTCTTTCTATTTTTTATTAAATCGTAGCTATGTACATTAATGCAATCATGGGGTACAATGTGCTGGTTTTATATACAATTTGAAATATTTTCATCTAACTGGTTAACATAGCCTTCATAGTATTTTCTTAGTTATTGTGTTAACACATTTCTATTCTACATTTAGTAAACTTCACCTATACCCTTGTAAGATACATCATAGGTGTGGTCCCACCAATTACCCTCCCTCCCCCCACCCACCCTATCCCTTCTCCCCATATTCTTGGGCTATAATTGGGTTATAGTTTTCATGTGAAACCAAGTTATAGCTTTCATATAGCTATAATTGGTTTTAGCTATTTGATTTCATAGTAGGGCTGAGTACATTGGATATTTTTTCTTCCATTCTTGAGATACTTTGCTAAGAAAAATATGTTCTAGCTCCATCCATGTAAACATGAAAGAGGTAAAATCTCCATCTTTTTAAAATGCTGCATAATATTCCATGGTGTACATATACCACAATTTATTAATCCATTCGTGGGTCAATGGGCACTTGGGCTTCTTCCATGACTTAGCAATTATGAATTGGGCTGCAATAAACATTCTGGTACAAACAACTTTGTTATAATGTGATTTTTGGTCTTCTGGATATATACCTAGTAGAGGAATTGTAGGATCAAATGACAGGTCTATTTATGTATTTCTAAGTTTTCTATAGTAGCTAGATAGACAAAAACACTAGTTCTAACAGTTTTATGTTGTGCCTTTAGGATTTTCTATGTATATGATCATTTTTTTTTCTACATATAGAGCCAATTTTTCTTCTTCCTTTCCATTTTGGATGCCTTTTTTGTGCTAATTAGTTTGGGTATAACTTCTAATACTATATATTTATAATTATTAGACTTTTCTGTTGAAATTGAGCCTTTTATTATTATATAATGACCTTTATCCTTATATAATGATAGTTTTAGATTTAAAGTCTGTTTTGCTTGGTAGAATAGCCATATCCACTTTCTTTTGGTTATCTTTTGTATTAAAATATATTTTTTTCATTATTTTGCTTTAGACCTATGCATGACTTTACCTGTAAAATTATTTTCTTGTGGTCAGCATATCATTATACCTTGTTTTTTTCCCCACATATTTAACTGCTCTGTTTGCTTTAATTGACGATTATAATTACCTTACATTTAAGGTAATTATTGAAAAGTGAGAACATATTATTGCCATTTTGTTAATTGTTTTCTGTTTGTATTGCAGTTGTTTTGTCCTGTATTTCTTTATTCCTGTCTTCCTTTGTTACTTAGTGTAGCTCTGTGCTGATTTACTTTGGTTTTTATCTTTTGTGTATGTAGTATAGGCATTTTTCTTTGGTGATAGCTCAAAGCTTACATGAAATATCTTGTTAAAACCATCTATTTTATGTTGATAACAACTTAACTTCAATCACTTACAAAAATGCCATACTTTTACTTCCTTCCTCACACACACTTTGTGTTCCTCAAGTCAGAGATTTTTTCTATTTAAATTGTGTGTCAACTAACAAATTTTTATCTAGTAACTTTAATATAAGTGTCAAAAGTAAATTAAACACCACATTTATGGTGCTACATTATTTTGTATTTGCTTATATATTTACTTTTACCTGTTAGATTTATGCTTCCATGTTGCTGCTAATATTTTAAATTGAAGACCTGTTTTAAGCATTCCTTATAAGTCTAAGCACTCTTAGCACAAACTCCCTCAATTTTTGTTTGTGTGAAAAACACTATCTCTCTCTTTCACTTTGAAAGGACAATACTTGTGTTGAGTATAATATTGTAGGTTGGTAGAATTTCCCCCACCCCCAAGTATTTTAAATATAGCATTTCATGCATGCTTGGCCTATAAATTTTCTTTTGACAAATCCACTGACAGCCTTATAGAGTTTCCTGTATATGTGACAAGTTGAATTTTTCTTACTACCTTCAAAATTTTATTTTGTTTTATTTAGAGAGAGAGTCTCACTCTGTCACCCTAGTTAGAGTGCAGTGGCATCATCATAGCTCATTTAACCTCAAACTCCCAGGCTCAAGGGATTCCCCTGCCTCTGCCTCACAAGTAGCTGCTGGTGTGCACCATCACAGTCAGCTAATTTTTCTATTTTTTTGTAATGATGGGGTCTTACTGTTGTTTACTATGGTCTCAAGCTCCTGACCTTAAGCAATCCTCCACCTTTTCCTCTAGTATTACAGAAGTGAGCCACTGTGCCTGGCTGTGTTTGACTTTTGACAAATTAATTATTTTCCTGTATAGTCTTTTCTTGGTTTTATTCTCCTAGGAGTCTTTTGAGCTTCACATCTTGGAGGTCCATTTACCTCCCAAGATTTGAGAATTTTTAGCTATTATTTCTTTATCTAAGCTTTATGTCCCTTTTTATTTCTCTTCTTCTTAAATATCCATAATGCATATATTCATGTGCTTGGTGGGTTTACTATAAATTCCATAGGCTTTACTGACTTTTTTCATTTAAAAAATTGTTTTCTTCTCCAACTAAATAATTTCAAACAACTTTTCTTTGAGTTGTGTATGTTTTCTTCTGCTTGACTGAATCTGCTTTTGGAGCTCTCTAATGTATTTTTCATTTTAATGATTGTATTCTTCAGGTAAAGAACATTTATTTGTGATTTTTACCTCTTTGTCAAATATCTTTTCTGCTTATGTATTTTTATATCATTGAGTTTTCTATCTGAGTTCTTTTTCAGCTTACCGAATTTCCTTAAAATCATTATTTCCAATTTTTTGTCAAGCAGTTCATAGATCCTCATTTCTTTGCAGGTCAGTTACTGGAAAATTACAATGTCCCTTTAGTGGTGTCATGTTTCCATGAGTCTTTAGTTGATATATTCACATTTGAGGGAGGAATTACCTCTTCCACATATTATAAATTGACTTCAGTGGGGAAAGCCCTTCACCTATGAGTGGGTATGGGGCTCTGGCTGAGAGGTACAGATTGGTCTCCCTTCAAGCGGGTGCAGGAGTGAGAGTACAACAGCATAGTCTCCATGGAGCTCCATCAGTTGACACTAGTTATCAGCAAAAACTGAGGGCCCCTTTGGTGGCCAAATGTGTCCATGGTAGTGATGAGAGCTACTGAGGTCTTAGATGATAAAAAGCTTCTAGAATCTTCCTGGTCTCTTTATACACGTGGAGGATAGCTATGGCCAAGGGAATTCTTCTCAGTGCTATTTCTGGCATTTGGTGTACATGTGGACACATTTCCTGGGCCTGGAGTGTGCGTGATGCTGGTGCTGGTAGTTGAGGTACAGATGGATGCAGAATGATCAAGGAACCAGTGTCTAGGACTTGGGAATACCTGGAATGGCCATGGTGTCTGGGTTCAGAGAGCAGACACACTCATAGTGGCAGTGGCTCTGTAGGTATACATTGAGTCACAGAAAATCTGGGGTCTAGAGTGTACTTGTTGCAATGGGAATGGCTGGTATCTCTGGACAGGTGGAGGGGTGGCATAGAGTAGGAGGGGGCTCAGGAGGTGAGGGAAAGGACTCAGTTGCTTTAGCTTGGGGGCAATGCCCTGTAGTACTCTTTCTCTGGTGAAGGCCTGGTAGTTATCCCTTCTTTGGTGCTGCTACTCATTGAGGGGTATAGTAACATGGTCTCTGGGAAGCTCCATCAACTTGACTCTGCATTAATGCAGATGGTCAGAAACCTTGGTGGATAAAACTATGAGATGATGAGAGCTACTGGGGTTCTCTTGCTTTTCTTTTTCTTGTTAGGAGAATGTCACACTAAGGGATTCCTATTAGTGTCACTCTATGCCTGATCGAGGGAGCGGGTGATGCAGCTAAAATGCTTATGATGCTTTTCTTTGTGGGCATTCTTAGTATCTCTTCTGCACAGGGTTTCTGTAGCTTCTTTATTGCACACTTTATTTTGAACATATACTGGCTTAATTGCTGTTTTTGTGGGTGGAATGAACTTTGGGACCTCTTACTCTGCCATCTTGCTGATTTCACTTCTTCATAACTTTCATTTTGTTCTTCCTTCTCTCAACTGTACCTTGAGAATAGCTTTTCCTGCTCCATGTCCACACGAGGGAAGAAAAGAGCAGAACCAGTCTTCTGCTAATAGGAAGCCATGGGAGAACTTTAGGCAGCTGCTGTATGAAGAAGTTTGCTCCTTCATAACTTCTCACATCACTTTGCCCCATGGAGAGCAGGTCTATAAAAGGAGCAGGGAAGGTATTAGAGCAGCAGTTCTCAACCTGTGGGTTGCGACCCCTTTGGGGGTTGGAAAACACATATTTCCAATGGTCTTAGGAACTAAGACACCGCTCCTCTATCCGTCTCCAGGTGGGTCTGCCCACATGCAGATATGCCCACACACAAGTAGCTGGTGTGATGATATCATCTGTATTAAAGGGTCAAGGCATTAGGAAGGTTGCAAACTAGAGAAACTTTATCCTGAGTAAATGATGGTGGATAGCATGATTATAAGAACAGAGCCTCTTTGCTCTAGGAACATTCCCACCCATATTTAAATCACAATGAGGAGCAGTCATGGTGCTGTACAGTTCTCTCTTCCTACCAAATTTCTAGGCTGCGAAATAGGGGCACACAGGGAAAAATAAAAAGATATTTGTCAAGTACAACCAAATGGGGCATAATCAATGAACCAAAACAAGATACGTTAAAACATTGCTTATATTGAATAACTCTATAATTAAAGAGGTGAAGTAGTTCCAGGTGAGTTTGCTGTAAGCATATATCTATGCTAGATTATTGCAAAATTTCTCAGAATTATGGGTATAAGCAAAGATCTAAGGGGAGAGTTAGGTTTCCACAAGAGCTAATGTGATCTTCTTTGTCTCAGGTATTTCCTTCAGTAACTGTGTGTCTCCCCAACAGAGATATTGGAAGTTTTTGACTCTATATTTTCAGGATAATTTTGAAAATCACTCTATTATGTATTCTCACTGTATGCAACTCATTTTGAAATTTTTGGATACGTAAATCCTATTTGACAAATCCCAGCATTGCTACTGCTCTCATCAATGATAGCAATCAATGCTTCCATCAATGCTACCAATGACATTTGTTAACATAATCATCACACAGACACAAGGTTTAACTACAAATGAGAAGCTGGACCAGGGAAACAGTCCTGTATAAGCAAACACAGAACATTCACAGAAATCAGACACATAGTAAGCCACAAAGAAGTCTTCAATAATATCCAAAAAATAAATGTCATATAGATTATGGTTTAAAATGATGATATAAGAAAATGTTAAATTGAAGAAGAAATTATTCCAGTTTGGAAATTGTAATAACACACACATAATATATATGAGATCTGATAATTAAGTTCACGAACTTGCCATCATGATAATGTACTTTACATCTACAGCACTACACAAACAACTCTGTAATGTTTTATAACCTCGGTAGATCAGTTTTCATAGCTGTGTTCGAGTCAACGTGTGGCAGTGTTTTGCTGAGTGGTGTTCATTATTGTGGGGTGCTTTTTGTGTGCCATTGCGAGAATGTCAGAGCTTGAATAAGAACAATGAACAAACATTAAATTTCTTGTTAAACTTGGTGAAGTGGAAGTGAAATCAGGGACATATTAGTCCAAGTTTATGGGGGTCATGCCACAAAGAAAACAGCAGTGCACAAATGGATTAAATGTTTTTCTGAGGGCAGAGGAAGAGTTCTGATGAAGAGAGGTCAGGGCAGCCAATAATGAGTGGAGCTGATGAAAACACAAATGTATGTTAAATTGTGTGCCAAAATCATTGGCTGAAAGGAGAAGCATAGAAGAGTAAGGAAACATTGATAGAGAAACGGGAAAACCTTAACTGAAAACCTTGTCATGAGAAAGGTGTAGACAAAAACGGTCTCAAAGGAGCTAACAGATGAATAAAAGCAAAAGAAAGCCAAAGTTGCCTAAGAGTTTTTTAGAGAGGCAAGAGAATGTTTTGGGCCATGTTGTCACTGTTGATAAAACACGGATACTTGTTTTATCCACGAAACAAAATGTCAAGGGGTAGGATGGAAGTCAGCCAATTCTCCATAATCAAAAAAGTTCTGTCAGTCCAAATCAAGAGTCAAGGCAATATTGCTAAGCTTTTTGGATAACAGAGGGATTGTTCATTATGAATCTGTACCAGCTGGATGGACAGTTAACAGAGTTTACTATTTGGAAGTGCTGAAAAGACTATATGAAAGAGTTAGATGGAGATGACCTGAACTTTTCACTAATGACTTTGTTCTTGTATGAAGACAATGCCCCATCTTACAGGAAGGTAGGTAGTTTTCAGGCAGTAAAGAAATAACTTTATTGGAACACCCTCCCTACTCACCTGATCTGCCACCCAATGACTTTTTTCTTTACCCTCCAATAAATCAAATATTGAAAAGAAGACATTTTGATGACATTCAGGACATCAAGGGTAATATGACAGTTCTGGTAGCCATTCCAGTCAAAGAGTCCCAAAATTGCTTTGCAGGATGGACTAGGCACTGACATTGGTGCACAGGATCCTAAGGGGAGAACTTCGAAGGTGACCACAGTGACATTCAGTAATGAGGTGGGTAGCATTTCTTCTAGGACGAGTTTTTATTTATCTGTTTACACAAACAAATTTATAGATATTAAAATAACAGAGAATGCTATCCATCTTCTAGAATTAAGAAACTACGTTATGTGAGAAAGATGGTAATAAAGACCATCATGGACTTAGTTTTATTACAAAAGGACATTTTAAAATGATATTTCAAACTATGTCTTAGGGTAAAGGACATGACTGAAGCTAATATATTTATTATTATTATTATTAATTAATTATTTATTTGTTTGCAGTTTTTGGCCAGGGCTGTGTATGAACCCGCCACCTCCGGCATTTGGGATCGGTGCCCTACTCCTTTGAGCCACAGGCACAAATACCTATATTATATTAGGACAGCCAGTTAAAAGCAAGTGATGCTCACTGAGTACATTCAAATAACTTTTTAAGATTTTGAAGCCTGCCTGTCTTGCCAAGGACAAATGAATGGCTTGTTACTCAGGCAACTGTGTTGTTTCAAATAACGATTAACATACCTGCTTTTAAATCTTCAGCTTATAAAACTGAAGACAAAGGTTTTTTTTGTTTTCTTTTTTTTAAAAATTTTTATTAAATCATAATTGTGTACACTGGAGCAATCATGGGGCACAATGTGCTGACTTCATATACAATCTGAAATATTTTCATTAAACTATTTAACATAGCCTTCTTGGCCTTTTTCTACATTTAGTAATTTTCACTTGTACCCTTGTAAGATGCACCGTAAGTGTGATCCCACCAATCGCCCTCCCACCACCTATCCTCCCCTCTCCCCATTTCTTGTTCTATAACTGGGTTTTAGCCTTCATATGAAAGCTATAGATTAGCTTCAT
>CAUYRH010096730.1:0-11501 GCA_963574655.1 Perodicticus potto
ATTTATATTCTACATTTAGTAAGTTTCACCTGCACCCTTTTAAGATGTGTCCACATTTTCTAAATTTAATGTTAAATTAACTTTTTTGCTAACAAAGCAAGAATGGCTAAAATTTAATTTTCACAAGGGAAAGATTGAAAAGAATGCCAAATAAATACAAAAAAACAGTGCAAGTAAAGATTTAAAAAGGAAAAAAGTGTAAATACCACTACCAAATAAAAGTATTAATATAACTAGAAACTGGCTATTTGCAAAAACTCGTATCTTTTTAATGTGAAAATGTTTTATTTCTGTTGAAGAATAAAATGATGAAATAAGCAACTACAGAATAAAAATGAAAAGGGTCTTTAAGATACATGGGTGGTCAAAAATTAAAAATATCTACTAATTAGTATATTATATTTCAAAATCTAGACTAAGTGTATATTTTGAGGTGAATAACAATTAACAATATAGGTTCAAAAGAAATAATAAAGGAAAGAAAAGAAAAAAATTAAAGATGGCCAAATATTCTTGTATTAAGCAGAGCACTTCATAATGGCCTACCAAAGATATTCACCTCTAATCACTAGGTTCCACGAGCATGAATTAATAAAGTACCAGAGGAAAATAAGGTTTCTAATCAGACAACTTCTAAACCAGAAATATTCTTTTGTTTTTAAGAAGAAAAAATTTTTGAGACAGAGTCTCACTTTGTTGCCCTCGGTAGAGCGCTATGGCATCACAGCTCACAGCAGCCTCAAACTCTTGGGCTCAAGCAATTCTCTTGCCTCAGCCTCCATAGTAGTTGGGACCACAGGCGCCCCCCACAATGCCTGACTAGTTTTGTTTTAGCAGGCCGGGCGAGTTTCGAACCCAATAGCCTCCGTGCATGTTACTAGCGCCTTAATCACTGAGCTGTGGGTGCCCAGACTAAAACAGAAATATTCTAATGAAGCAATATAGTTGTAAGAGTACTGAAATGCAGAAGAAGGGAGGAATAAAAGTTGATGATTAGAGTGACTGTTAGAATGATGGTGCATGAAAAAACTACTAGCTATTGTGGACTTTGAGGATGGCAAAGTACTATGAACCAGGGAATGTAGGCTAGGGAGTGCAAGGGCATGATGCCCCCCAGAGCCTTCAGGAGAAATACAACCCTTTATGCTAACACGGTGTTATTTTAAGGCACCAAGTTTATGGCATTTGTTACAGCGGCAGTACAAAACTACCGCAATCCGTAACAAAAGTACTAGGTCCACAGAGTAAGATGTGAACCCCATCATACTCAGGAGATAGTTAAATAACATACAACGTGTTACAAAGCTCAGAAAATCCTGGATAGCACCCTATATTATTCTAAAAGAATGCTTTATAGAGTGATCATGACATTATAACCTAATGAACTTGACAGAAGGCCAATTAAAGGAAAAAGGGAAGAGAAGTGGAAGTGGAAGAGAAAAGAAATAAGAAAGAAAGAGGGGGACAGAAAAAAAAAAAATCAGCCAAGCTCACAGTTGAAAAATAGCACATGGAACGTGGTTTACTATGAAGCACAAAGATGCTTCAATATTCAGAACTTTACTGAGGAAATTCATGCTATGAAGAAACTAAAAGATAAAATATTTTTGTACAGACATGAAAATATATTTATAATTTCAATAAACATTCCTGAGATTAAACCAATAAAAAAAAAGTTAGGCCCAAAAGACAATGTCAATATTGAAAAATACATCATTGGAAAAACGTTTGGAGAATACTCAGAGATCTAAAAATAGACTTGCCATTTGACTCTATAATTCCTTTACTTGGTATATACCCAGATGACCAAAAATCACATTACAACAAAGATATCTGTACCATATTGTTTGTTGCAGCCCAATTCATAATTGCTAAGTCATGGAAAAAGCCCAAGAGCCCATTGATCCACGAATGGATTTTAAACTGTGGTACTTGTATACTTTATTTTTATATTTTACTTTAAATGTTACTATTAATGCATTTTCTTTAAGTATGCTGCCCTGAATGAAGAACGAACTTTCCTTCCCTCCTTCCTTCCTTTCTTCTTTTCTTTCTCTCTCATCAAAGAAAACAAATCCAAAGTATCAGTGGGGAAAAGACTCCCTATTTAACCAATGGTGCTGGGTGAACTGGCTGGCGACCTGCAGAAGACTGAAACTGGACCCTCACCTTTCACCATTAACTAAGATAGACTCTCACTGGATCAAAGATTTAAACTTAAGACATGAAAGTATAAAAATACTAGAAGAAAGTGTGGGGAACACTCTTGAAACCATCGGCCTGGGTAAATACTTCATGAGGAGGACCCCCAAAGCAATGGAAGCAGTATCAAAAATACACTACTGGGATCTGATGAAGCTAAAAAGCTTCACCACTGCCAAGAACACAGTAAGAATCGCTAGCAGACAGCCTTCAGAATGGGAAAGAATATTTGCAAGTTATGCCTCTGACAAAGGCTTAATAACTAGAATACACAGAGAACTCCAACGTGTTTGCAAGAAAAGAACAAGAGATCCCATCTCAGGATGGGCAAAAGATCTAAAAAGAAACTTCTCTAAAGAAGACAGGCGCAAGTATAATTTTTTTTAAAAACACACTAAGATAGCAGCATTTTCTATTGTTACATGTTATCTAAGTACCAATAAGCTAGGAATTGATGTAGCAGCTAACAGAAGCAAAAACTTTTCAACGGGATGAATAATCTACTGAAATATAGAATGAGAAAGAATACACAAACCAAGATAAATCCATAAATCGTAGAAAACGACGTCTGCGGATTTCTTTCTAGTCACAGTTAACTCGGATGGCCAGTGTTGGCACTTAAACACACAGAACTCAGAGTCAGATGAACTGGATTTAACATAGCCAAGTGATTGAGACAAGTAATTTAAATTTTCTTATCTGTAGTTTCTATGTTTTTTGGCAATAAACTCACAATAGTAGCATCTAACTCACTTGATTGTTTTAAAGGCTAAATGAGGTGGAGTGTTAAAGGTACTTAACTCAGACAAGTTTGCTGAAGTTAGCTACTAACACTGCTTCTGAGACCTCTCCTCTTTCTCTTAGGAAAGTTCACTTCTTATCAGTCACATTCTAGGATTCCTGACTCTTGTTTTAATACTTTTATATAAAAATAAATACACAAATATGGTGGAAAGAGTGGGAGAGGCAGAGAGTTTTATTTACAGAAGAGTTCCAAAATGTTAATGTAAGTACTGAAACAAAGAAGTTAGCTTTAGAATGGTACTGTTCACTGAAGTGTAGAATTGACTCAGATTTCACCAATTTTTCTGCTAGTAGCCTCTTTATATTCCAGGATTCAATCCAGGATCCTGAATCACATTTAGTTTTCATATCTCTTTAAATGCCAATCTGTGACAATCCCTTAGCCTTTTTTTTTTTTTTTTATCTTCCATATCTTATCTTTTTATTACTTGGTTAAATGTTTGTCAATGTGGGGTTTTTTGTGTGATGTTTTCTCATAAAATTTTGGATATTTGGGAAGGGTAACACAGAACTGATTTTCTTTTCTGAGAACATCATATCAAGAGGCATTTAATATTGATTGTTTGGCTAAAGTAGTGCCTGTTAGGATTCTTCCCTGGAAGCATACTTTTTTGCCTTGTAGTTACTAAATATTTCAGGAACAAAATATGATACTATACACATGTTTTGTTTCTGCTTCAACATTCACCCACACTTTTAGCTTTTCTGCTTAGACCAAGCCTATACCAACTATCACTACAGAATTCTAACAGAGATTTCATATTTTCCCTTATTCCTTACATATTTAATAGTTAGAATTTTTCTTAAGAAGTATTTTTTATTTCTCTGGAATTTCTTCATTTATTTATGCTGATATGAACTCATATTTATTTTATTCTTTGGTTCATAATTTAAAACCATACTTAACTTTGCTTCTCAAGTTGTTCCAGCTTGGGCCATTGAGAGGTTTGTTCTTATGTCCTTTCCATATATCTCCATCTTTTAAGCACTTCCTGATATTCTAGAACCACAAGATGCTCCAGAGTCATGTTGTATTTCCCTGGACCCACCCTTAATATCAATTGGTCCTCTAAAGATTTTTGGTTTCTTATTGTAGAATAGTATTTAGAAACCAAGATCAGGGTTCTAGATGTTCTCATTGCTACTGTTGTGACACTGCTTTAAGCCCTTCTCACTGGATAGGGCCAGGAAATATATGTGTATATCCCAGTGTGTGCACAGACACATGTATATTTATTTCTAAACATGCTTATCTGTATCTACTCATAAACCATATGCACAGCTGTATAATAACAGGTTGATATGTGACTGAAGCACTAACCTTAAGCAATGCATAGATGGTCCTTGGGTAAATACTATCCCTCTTGATACATTAAAGTCACTGTTTCCCTTATTTTTGCAGCTGTTCCAGAACAAGAAGTCTTAAAATTCTAGCGATCTGAAGCAACCGGTGACCAGTTCTTGAACAACATTAAAGGGTCGTGATTGAAACATATTCTTTTGAATCAAGAGGTTGAGGATTGATTCAGTATAAAACAAATACTTTAAAAAAGGGCGAGCAGAAGCTGCGGCTGGAGCCGCCGGGATCCTCCTGAGGTACCTACAGGAACAGAACAGGCCCTACAGTGCCCAGGACGTGTTTGGGAACCTGCAGAGGGAACACGGACTGGGCGAGGTGGCGGTGGTGAAGGTGCTGGAGCAGCTGACCCAACAAGGCAAGATCAAAGAGAAGACCTATGGCAAGCAGAAGATCTATTTTGCAGATCAGAACCAATTTGATATGGTGAGTGATGCTGACCTGCAAAGCCTTGATGCCAAGATTGTGGCCCTCACTGCCAAGGTGCAGAGCTTGCAGCAGAGCTGCCGCCACATGGAGGCTGAGCTGAAGGAGTTAAGTAGTGCTCTGACCACACCAGAGATGCAGACAGAGATTGAAGAGTTAAAGAAGGAGTGTGCTGTATACACAGAAAGACTGAAGAACAAAGCAACTACCAACCGTGTGACTCCAGAAGAGAAAGAGCAGGTATACAGAGAGAGGCAGAAGTACTGTAAGGAATGGAGGAAGCGGAAGAGGATGGCAACAGAGCTGTCTGATGCAATCCTTGAAGGATACCCCAAGAGCAAGAAGCAATTCTTCGAGGAAGTTGGGATAGAGACAGATGAAGATTACAACGTCAAGCTCCGAGACCCCTGAGACCCTCTATTGGGACTGGGGACTGGAAACACAGATGTCCTGCCCTGGCTATCTTGTTTACATTGGCTTTTGTTGTGGTTGTTAATTGTCCCTGCTGCTTTTCACCTTTGAAGAGAGCAGTCAGGTCAACTGGAGTGAAAGCTGGTGGCCAAGCGTGGGTGTTCACACCCATTTAACTGTCCACATGGTGGCAATGGCTTTCCCTTAACACTTTGACTTGGAAATGGCAATGTTTATTGTAATATAATTTGACATAAAAATATTTCATTTCTTTTGGATAGTCAGAACTCTCAGATATCCAACCTGAGGCAGGCAGAAATGAGCTTGAGGGACAAGGGTAGAGAGAAGCTGCTACACACCAGTGTTTTGAGGAGCCCAGGGTTCACCCAGAACTTTTGGGCTTGTGCACCCCAGGAGACCTTTTGAGTATCTTCCATACCGCAAGTCCATAGAGAAACACAAGCAATACTGAGAGGTGACAGAGGCCCAGATACACTTGACCAAAAGGCTGGGGGTGGTTTTTGAGGTTAATTTTCCAAAATTGTAACTTTAGCAAAGTTGCATTATTGGTGTTTAGAAAAATAAAAAGTTTTCAAACATTGTAAAAAATAATAATAATACTTCTAAACAACAAGATTTTTTAATATTCTTAAGGGTTTTTATTGGGTTTTATTGAAATTATTTTCATATCATAAATTTGATATATTATCAATTGTCCTAAGAAAAATAGTATCCATCAAATCTACACCTCTCTTGGGTGATCACTGTGGTTGGCAGTAGGAATGAAACAATTCACAGGGCTTAGGGTTTAGGGTAGATAGTGCTCAGCTTATTTGTTTGTCATATTCTATCACTATCACCTATTTAACAGGTGATTATAACAGCATGCTAAGTGCTATAATTGAGAGCTACAGGAGTACATGGAAGGAGTGCCATTCGCTAAAGGCAGTGAGTGGCAGGACAGAGTGATTATGGCCGGCTTCCCAGTGGAAGCCAGGGCAAAAGTGATGCTAAAACACCACGTTTACATAAAAGTCAACTAGGTAGCCATGAGTGCAGGCACGCAAAGCGAGGGATTCAGGCAGCTAATAGGGTTTGGAAAGGTAGTGAAAGGCCAATGAGGGAACTGAAGCTCTGTATGACAGCAAAGTGGCTCCATATGATTGGATACATTTGTATCTTTTATTTAGGTTTAAACACTCAGGCTTGTAGAATTATCATTTTACATGGAAATTATTTTATTAGTGAGCGTAATTGTAGTCTTTATGTGTCTCAGTGTCTGTGTTGTTCTATGCAAGTTGTTCTAAGGGGTCTATTTGGGCATTTCTCCCTTATAATCCTATTGAATATGGTGCTTGAATATACTTGCTAAATTAAGCACCGACTTCATCAGCCCTCATAGACATTGTCTTTTTCCACATATTTCACTTATAAAGGCAAAGAGGCTTTGGGTCTTGTCAAAATAGATTACTTAATCATACAATGTATATAAATATATCATCTATAAACGGTAAAATGTTGTTCATGTTAAGATGAATAAATACAACACTTCAAATCTTCATTTACAAGGACAGATCATAAAGAATTTTTGAAAAAAATTTAAATACACAAAATATATTAAAACTTTAGATTAGATGATAACTACAAGAAATTGCAAGGGTAAGAAAAATGTTGAATTCTTGCTCAGAGTATTATGCCCATGACTGTTGGGCATTTTTGTTTTCTCATTACATTGAAAGGGGGTGATGATTGTTTCTTATAAGATAAGAGGAATGTATGAAGGAAATGGAATCAATCCAGAGGAGAAACATAAGGCTCAAATGGTTTTAACATTTGTGAAATTTAGTAAAATGCCTGCTTTTGTCATTCTTTGGTGTGAGCACATGGAGTTACTGGAGTTCAAATTCTCCTAAATGACAGGAAGAGTAGGGCTGGGGTTTGAGGGACGTTGCTTGATAATGACACAGGAAAGGCAGCCTGGAGCCACTGTGTCTCAAGTGAGCTATTTTAGGTAAAATGCAATGCGAAGAGGAAATAAGATCATAATTAATACCTTAGTCTGTTGCCTGCTACTATAACAGAACTCTGAGACCAGGTAACTTAAATAGAGCCTTAGCTTTTATTATAGTTGAGTCTGGGAAGTCTATGGTTGAGTTGACTGCATCTTGTGAGGGTCTTCTTTCTATGTCTTTTCATGCTGAAGAGAGAAGGGCAAGAGTGTTCACCAAGAGAAAGGGACTACACTCATCCTCTTATCTTTATTTATTTACTTTTTTTTTTTTTTTGAGACAGACTCTCACTCTGTCACCCAGGGTAGAGTGCCCTGACGTCAGCTCACAGCAACCTCAAACTCTTGGGCTCAAGCAATCCTCTTGCCTCAGACTTCTGAGTAGTTGTGCATGCCTGGCTAAATTTTCTATTTTTAGTAGAGATGGGGCCTTGCTCTTACTCAGGCTAGTCTTGAACTCTTTGAACTCCTGAACTCAAACAATCCACCAACCTTGGCCTCCCAGAGTGCTAGGATAATAGGTGTGAGCTACCACATCCAGCCTAAGATGTTATGACTTTTTGAAGCTGGGATCACTAGTTTGTAATCAGACCAAGGCATTATTGGTAGCGATTATTGGTATTGTTCCCTGGTTGTACTTGATCTTATAATTTGTTTGCTATGATACCTGCCATACTCTTCTCTCCAGATACACTAAAGAAATGTCAGGTGGCAGAACTGAATAACTGTAGACTAGGGATAAAGGAAATTGAGTTCCAACTCTGCCACAAATTAGCTGCCAGTCTTCAGGTAAGTCACCTAAATTAAATGAACTTTCGCCTATATGCTAAAGTGAGAAACTTATTCTGGATCTATAAGTCTATTATTCAAAACTTAGACGTCTAATCATACTTATTTGCCCACCAAATAGCATAGGGAAGAAATTAATGAAAATAACAAACTAATCTCTTTATTTTGGACATTTCATTTCTTTCTCTGTCAAATAGGGTGTCACAGAAGAGAGTAAAAGAAAAGAATGAACATGGAGACAACTCACAATTTGAAATAACTAAGCTGCTCTGTGGCAAATGATAAAATAATTGTCAGCAGTGCTGTCTAACAAGCTGAGTTGAAAAAATAATGAAAGCCCTCTGGTTCCAAAATATCAATATCTCAGAGGGTTGGGATATTCAGCATTCAATGAATTGAGACTAGCCACAATTGTAATTCAAAAATACTACGAATGTACAGCCCATCCAACACACTCTCTTCTCTACATATATCAATCCAGAACAAGAGTTAAACAAGTATTCAGAATAAACCTGGACATTTACCCAGAAAACAAAGTGGTGCCATCTTCAATCTGCCAGGCTCTTTCACAACAGATGATTGTTGATTTCATGTCTCTCTTCTTTTAATTCTTACTTTCTTTGAGCCAGTTTATTCAGTTTTCTACTTAAAGTAACTTCTCTGTTTTATTCAGTGTCTATTAAATTCAATCATTTAAATAAACCAATTTTGGTTCACCATTTTAAGTCTAGTTTATATTGTGCCCACTTACTATCGTTTTAACATCAGAATTGTTTTACTAGTTACTCCAACCTTGGGTCTGTGGCGATAAATGATCTTTAAAACACCTTAGTTTTCAGTCCAATGGTTTAGTGGTTCCCAATTATGTTTGAATTTTTAAGATATTGGATACAATGTGTGTTTAGGCAAGGGTGTGCACACATGACATCACGCAAATAAGTATGTCTGTGTACAAGAGGGAGACAGGAGAAAAAAGCAAGAAGCAAACTTTCAAGAGGAAAGATGTTCTGAAATAGTAGAATGACTCATCCTTCACTCATTACTGAAAGCCACTAATTTACACATAAGACCTTGATGTTAAAGTGAATAGAAGTAAATATTAAGAATAAAATTAACTGAGGGAGGGCCAAAATGGCCAACTGGAAGCAGCTTCCGACAGAGACTCCTGTCCAAAAATAAAGGTAACCTTCATAAACTGCCCAATTGAGCTGAAGACAGGGAGCCCAGCCGAGAGAGAGAGAGAAGTGGTAGCTGCAGGTCACCTCTGAGGCAAACTCCAAGTTCCAGAAACCAAGCTTCAGGCAGAAAAACTGAACTTAAGTTTTCTGCCACTCTGAACTTCCAGGACACCCTTCCTCCCTTACCTGATGCACCAGAAGCCTGACCTCTGCTGAAACTGAGGGAGGAGGACTTGAGCAGCACCCACTCTCCCAATCTGCCGGATCAGGTGCCCACCAAGGAAGAGACTCGGGGCCCCACTGAGCCCCAGCCAGCCCCCAGGCCAGGGACGCTGCTGGGACCCCTGCACGGCTTAGATCCATGCCCCACTGGGCCTCGGCCTGCTGCCTGCAGCCGCCAGGAACTCCACCGGGACCCCCACTGGGCCTTGGCCTGCACCACCAACAGCCAGGAACTCCACCGGGACTTCCATGCCCCCTGATTTGCACCCCACCAGGCCTTAGCCTGCCGCCAGCAGCAGCCAGGAAGTCCTCAGGGACTCCCCCATGGTGCTAATCTGTGCCCTGCCCAGCCTTGGCGGCTGCCCACCAACACCACTGCCCAGCTCCCATCCGTGCCCCAGGTACACCACCCAGTGGCCAGGAACTCCACTCCACCGGGATCCCTGTGCAGCCCCAATTGGCACCCTGCTGGGCCTTGACCCGCTGCCAGCAGCAGCCAGGAAGCCCACTGGGACTACCTTCCAGTGGGATCTGTGCCCTGCCTGGCCTCAGCCTGCGGCCAGCCGGGACCACCGTGTGACTCTGATTCACGACTTCCAGGACTCGGCCCTTTGCTTGCAGCAGTCAGGGATTCTGCCGAGACTTGGATCACCACCTGGCGTGCTGTGGCCAGGGACCCTGCTGGGACCCCCATGCCGGGCCTTCGCCTGCTGCCTACACCAACCAGGGGCTCCGCCAGGAACCTGCCAGGCCTCCATCTGCCTGTCTGGGAGCCACACAACCTGCCAAATCTCCTACCCTCTCTGCCTTCGCTCCAGCCCCACCCATCTGGCCTGGAACCTAGGAGGATGCGCGACCTGTGCCCTCCCTCTGGAGCCCTCCTCCCAGCCAGAGACTGCTGGAGGCATGGGCTCACTTTGCAAAGGCCACCGGGTGCCCCATCCCATACCCTGCTACTTGATTCCAACATGCCACACTCCCGAGCTGCTCCTGCAGCCAGAACTCCCTGGGTGGGGCAGTCCCAGAGGAGCTACACAGGGTCACTCCCTACAAAGAATCAGTAACAACAGAGTGATCCTGCCAGGGTCTGATCTGGTAGAGACACCTCCCCAACTCTGAGGATAGTCATAGGCAACAGTGAAAAATAATGAGGTGGAATCAACAGAAAAACTCTGGCAATATGAATAATCAGAGTAGATCAACTCCTCCAAGGAATGACAAGGTAGATACAGCACAAGATCCTTTGCATAAGCAAATGGCTGAGATGGCAGAAATTGAATTCAGAGTCTGGATAGCAAATAAGATCAGCGCAATGGAGGAAAAGATGGAATTAGAATTTCGTATCTTTTATTCCAAAAGATAACCCAAAGTAGTCTAAAGAACTGACTGAATTCAAAGACAAAATGACCAAAGATTTTGACACAGTGAGACAAGAAGTTGCAACCTTCAAAGATCTGAGAAATACAGTAGAATCCCTCAGTAAAAGAATGGACCAAGCAGAAGAAAGGATTTCTCACATGGAAGACAAAGCTTTGGAACGCTCCCAAACTTCCAAAGAAGAAGAGAAATGGAAGGCAAAAACAGATCATTCTCTCAGACAGCTCTGGGATAACTTGAAGAAAACCAATATTCGCCTTACAGGGATACCTGAAAATGATGAAGTGGCATCACAAGGCACAGAGTCTCTTCTTTATGAGATTATGAAAGAGAACTTTCCAGATATGCCAAGAGATTCTGAAATTCAGATAGCAGATACTTTCAGAACCCCAGCACAACCCAACCCAAATAAGACATCCTGCAGGCACATCATAATTAAATTCACTAAAGTTAATATGAAGGAGAAAATTCTGAAAGCAGCCAGATGTAAGAAATCCATTACCTACAAGGGGAAGAATATTAGATTAACTGCAGATCTCTCTGATCAAACCTTTCAAGCTAGAAGAGAATGGTCATCAACTTTTAATCTCCTAAAACAAAATAACTTTCAACCCAGGATCCTGTATCCAGCTAAACTGAGTTTCACCAACATCCACACATTGAAGAAATTTGCTATAACTAAACCAGCTCTCCAGGATATTCTCAGACCTATCCTCCAAAATGACCA